>JAVLVB010001238.1:1997589-2009024 GCA_032876305.1 Orestias chungarensis
ATATATATATATATATATATATATATATATATATATATATATATATATATATATATATATATATATATATATATATATATATATATATATATATATATATATATATATATACATACATACATATACACATATATATATATACATACATACATATACACATATATATATATATACATACATATATATATATATATATATATATATATACATACATATACACATATATATATACATACATATACACATATATACATATACATACATACACATATATACATACATATATACACATATATACATACATACATACATATATACACATATATACATACATACATACATACATACATATACATACATACATATACACATATATATATATATATATATATATATATATATATATATATATATATATATATATATATATATATATATATATATATATATATATATATATATATATATATATATATATATACATACATATATAAAGTGGTTCTTTATTTTAAAGCTTGTTTTACATTTTACATATTTTGCAATAAATTGTTAGGTCATTTATTTTTGCACAAGTTAGTTATTTTGTCATGTAATCTGATTTCAACGAGAAACGATTTCAATTAAATGAATATTTTAATCAGTGAATTTTAAATAAAAGTTCTCAGACTACAAGAACAATCAACTAAGTTTGCATGAAAGCAAAAATTATATTAATTATGTCTTCAACAAAAGTTAAGCATTCATCTCAGGTCTTCAATCAAAACATATACAGAAACATATTTTCATTTTTATAATAGATATTTTTACTTCTGCTAAGTTTTTTGTACGTTATGAAACACTGCAGGTAAGTGTTAGGTAAGTAAACTTGTGGGGGAAAGTGAAAAAAGTCCTTTTTGCACCAGAAGCCGTTCAAACTGACTTACTGGGCTGAGATGTTTGGAGCTACATGAACCATGTGACCACCTATCGGCGAGTTCAAAGAGTTAAAAAATACTCACCTTTGAAATCAAAATTTCATCCATGCTAAAGGGTGATTAATATTCTCCTGGTTTTGCACTTTTACTGTTATTTGTGAGCCGTTCAATATCAGTCTTTCAATTCTAAGTAAAGGCTCTGAAGGTTTTGGTTGTAATGTGGCAAAATACACAAATAATCACGGGATGTATGTAATGAACATGCTTGTAAGACATCATCATATCTAGCACGTTAATCTCTTACCTTTCTCTCCTGTGTCCTCAATGGATTCTGGAAAACAAACCAGGTAAAGACTCCATCAGTCAATGATTGCGCTGTGTTTGAGTTTAACGTGTCAGAATTGAAAGAATGCTAAGCTAACAGACCCTCGTTTCCTGATCTTAGTACGTCAGTCTGCAACATCGTGGTCGGTTTGACTCACCAGGTCTTCCTTGTGTATTCAGAAAAGCTGGCAGAAAGCAATCTGTGGTATTATTCCCAAAAAGTAAAAAATAAAAACTGGACGGACATGTGAAGACATTGTTTTCAACGGGAGAAATGCAAGAAAACGGTGAGCCAAGGAACTGAATGAAGGCATGGAGCCAAGAAATCTGCATGCTGCTTTACTGGCATCAAAGCCTCCAGTGTGACTTGGAGTGCTGTGTGTGAGATTAAGGACAAGTGCGGGGATGTTTTACGGACGTGGCTGCACAACATACTGTGCATTCGCTTTATTTACAACAACCAAACTCTGGCTGATGCGGGTGTTCGTATCAAAAGGCTGCTGCTGCCGCCGTTGAGTGCTAGGGAGGAAAATGGGTCAACCGCAGATTTCTCAAGGCGAATTATGCAAACCAGACAATGGGATTAAGTGATCCGAGGAGCATCAGCTGATGATAGTTTCACACAACCGCCTCTGTGTCCTGTCTGCTGGAGGCAAAAGCGGCTGCAGTCCCGCTGCCCATTGCTTTCCTCTGTGTGACCTGACTGCATAGCAAACTCAGTCTTGTGATGAGGCATACAAGGCAACCCAGTTTAAAGAGAAGCCTCCCGATTCGAGGGTTTATTTATATTTTGCACACACTGATCTGTGATAAAGGTTTGATTCTGACGCAGACTCTGACTTGCCTTTGCTGTGATATCACCCACAGATGTCTGCTCCACATGATCTTAAACAATCCACACTTGAAGGTTAATATTTTGGGAACAAGCTGTCAGAACGTCAACTCCTCTGCTCCTGCGTTTGCCACTGTATCCATTTCATGCCCCTTTTTTTGAGGGAGACTTTCCTTTCTAACACTCTGACTTGCTGCCAAATGGAGCATCAAGCGAGACATCCTAGAAAACCATTACTATCTAGTTCAACCCAGCGCTCACCATTAAACTCGGGCAGCCCAGTGAGTCTGACCGCGCCATCCCACATACAGCCCTTGCAGAAAAGCTATTAGGGTCCGGCCTTCTGCCAGGAGATAATGCCGATTGTGTCTGCACAAGTGGATATGAATGCGAATGGGAAATCTGGGTGAGCACCGAAGCTTTAACTGTAAGACTTTAAGCTGGTGATGATGAAGTGGCAGAGGGAGAATCAGCTGGTTTAATCCATTTCTTCTATCCTGTCATGTTGCACTGCATGCAAATGTGCGTGAAACAAACCACTCATTGTTCCTTCTTGTACAGCGGCGTCTAGAAATGCGTTGCAGACACGAGCATATGACCGTCGACAAACCGCATAAACAAGAGGTCGGTGTTCTGCACGGAGTCTCTCCGAGGCTGTAGTGGAATCCTGGACAGGACCCTTTAGCTAGCATGAAGCACCATAAATCAACATATGTATGGGTTATATTACTAAATTTAGAGAGGTAGGACTGATCTCTTCACTGGAACTTGCTTGTTTTTCGTAGGCGCTTCCCACAGTCGAGTACAGGTCAGGTGAGGTGAGGAAGGGTCACGAGTTTTACAGCGTTACCGGTTAGAGAAGTGCTTGGATGGATATGTTGGAGATTTGTCTTGCATAAATATCTGTGTTTGAAAGATTCTGACTTCATCCCAGATCGCTGCTGGAAGAGAGTGTTTTCTAAAAACTAGCAGTAGGCTTGATTTTGAGCCAAATCTTCAACATGAAATCTTCCAACCATCAAATTATAATGCCAAAACTCCAAGTTGGTGGGGAGTGCCTCTAAGAGAAGCTCTGTCCTGATCCTGGGGCGATCCATCTAGTCAGTCAGGAGTTACTTTCCTTTCTTCAGCCCATAAAACATTCTTGGCCCATTTTAGACGTTTCAAATCATATCTCTTGTTCAGCGACAGCGTCATGTGTACCCTTCCTTACATTGGCCATGGCTCTGATAACTAAACATCTAGTATTTCTATAGGTTGCAGATATAGAACATTGTAAGAACCAGGAGATAACGGCTTTCTGCTATAGTTTCAAGCTCGATTCCTCTGAAGTCCTTCGCAGTTTATTTGTGCCCACCCCGCAAACAGTTTTTGGCAGTCCTGTCGGTTATTATCAACAAACCGTTTAATGGTCATGTGATCACGCCCAACTTTTAACATGTGCTAGATACCATCTGCGTTGGGTACATTTTGGCCTTATCACAGTCAGTTAGATTTCTTTTCTGATCCATTTAGCAAAAAAAAAAAAAAAGTTGCCAAATACTCACACACACCTTGATATGATATGTTGACCTCCTTAGGCCACACCCTCCCTCATTACAGAGATACAAATCACCTGTTGCACTCAAGTCAATTAAGCTTTCAACTTTATTTAGCTTAGAATTTGAGAATATGTCGAAAAATGTAATATATAGCCTCCAGACAACCCACTGTGGCAACATTAATACAAATATTGGACATTGAAGGTACTCCGTCAAATAACAGAGTGGTGGCTACATCATGCTGTGGGGACGCTCCTCATAGAACGAACAAGAAAGCAAATAAAACATGGGAGGTAGACATGAAAGATCAGAGGCTATACAGTGGAACAGAGGGAACAGTAGCTTCCCACCTAATCTGACTGAGCCTGAACAATGTTGGGGAGATGAATGGGCAAAAGTGGTCAAACGGGAAAAAGCCAGGCCACACTTTTCAGATTTAGGGTTTACGAAACATTTAGTCAGTAGTTAATCCATTGTTGGTTACACTTTTGCAAACACACGCCATTCAAAGGGTGGTTCACTGTAGGTCAATCATATGAATTAGAAGGGCTGCTTCAAATTAAACCTGTTCAACGAGACATTAAACCACACTTGACATTTTAAGGTCTGATGGTACGAAAAAAAACTGACCTTCATAACAACCCTACTACTATTAAGTACCCCACCCCCCTACACCCCCCTCCCTGTTGGTTTAGGAGACCTAAGAGGCTTAGTTTGCTTATGCCTTGAGCCAACTTTGCGTCTGCATCATTAAAACACAAACACAATCATCTGAATTATTTTGGAACCAGAAGCCATCAACCACCAGAGAGAGGCATTCCTCTTCTTTCTTTTGTTTTTTAACATCCCATATATCCCTCTTCCTCACCTCCTCATAGTATCCGGACAGACAGCTGACTCTTACCTATGCAGAGCTGCAACACATACGCGTAGTAGGACCACGCCACTATGAGAGCGATGAACAGCACCGGGATCCAGTAGAGGACTCTCTGGCAGCCCCGCTTGATGCTGCGCGGACCGGAGGGCGCCATGGTCTGCGGCGCGGGGATCCCTGCGCGTCCTGCTGCCGCCGCGCGTGTTTTGCTCTCGTGGAGCGTCACAGCATCGCAGCTCCGGGTGTGATCAGCATCACCGCCAGGCTGCTCAGCTGCCTCTGCACCAATGATCCCACCTCTCTCTCTCTCTCTCTGGTAGACGGGATCAGACGTCTCGCCACGGCAGGCGCATACTCAAGCGTAAACACACGCACGCGCGCAGACTCAGGTCTGACAGCCAGAAAAGCCCGCCCCTCCGTCTCGTTGCCATGACGTCCACGGGATGCTGCAAGCCTGGCATTTTTTATTTATTTATTTTTACCCTGCGCGCGCCGGAGATGGGTTCAATGAGTTCAGACTGAACACACACGCGCGCACACACATGCGCGCGCGCACACACACACAGTGGGCCAGTCCAGTCTGAAGGGATGCAGCCATCTCCCATCATGCCCAGCGTCTTCTTGCATCCTCAAATACTCTCTACCTGCATGGCAGCAGAAACTCAACCAGCTATAGTCTCTGCAAGTATAATGTCTGCTGGTCATCCGGGATGTTTAGCCCCGCCCTCTGCTCTTCATTTACCAAACACCTGCAGAAAATGTGCATCCCAGGTGAGGGAATCAGTTGTTAGTGGCGCATGTCACGAATCTGGTCTTCGTTGAGCAGCGGTCACTGTTCCCGGGAGAAAAGACGTCGAAAGTCATGTTTGCCGTTTGCCATTCATCCATGGTAGACATGCAGGTTTTAAGCAGATGAGAACCCAAAACTGGATTTCCACTAGAAAGCATGGTGGTGGCCATGTGATGCTGTGGTGTTGCTTTCTTTCGACAGGGAGGGAACAGAGTTGAACGATGGATCGGGATAAAAACAGGGCTGCAGAGGACTTGAGACCCTATCTTTGGTCATATGGTGATCATGGATTGTTAGGTTTGGTTTTCAGCTAATTTATATTAAGGGAAGATTTGCTTCATACAGTACGTGGGCGGCATACTGCAGCAGACTGACAAGATATGGTCTGCAATGTGTTCACCTCAGCCTCGTAACAATAATGAGACGTTAAACATTAAAGATACAGGAAAGATCCCACTGAAACCAAATTCGGTTGAGGGTCCAAGCGTTTAGCATATCTCAATGCAACTGTCATATCCTGTGCACATTTCCACTGATGACTTCAAACGGTCAGGTCGCTCATCTGAAACGGGAGAATCCTTTTAGTGGTACCGATGGCTCTTATAGGTGTTATTTTGCTTGTTTTTTTTAAAGGGAGGTGAAAATAACAGGTGATCAAAAAAGGTTGCAGGTTTACCTCTTTTTAAGGAGTTTACATGGAAATGAAGAGCCACAGATCTGAGGTTGTCCTGCGAGAGATTTTCCCTTTCGGACGTCTAAAGTTCAGTTGAGGAGGGTTTTTTTTTCTTTGTCTCTTAATGTACATCCAGATTAATACCCGCTGGTTTAAACATAAACCAGCGGGGAAAAAAGGCTGGTACATGGCGGTGATAAGTCCTACTAAGCCTGTGGTAAGGACAGTGCAATGCTTCCTCACACCTGCAGTGGATTTTAACCCGGTCAGATTTTATTTTAATAAGGATCAATTTTGTCATTCACTTTTCCTCGTTTCCAGCCCTTCATCCTGGAGACCGACTTTATCCTCTATGTGCAGTGAGTTGTGTAGGCTGAAGCTAAAAGTGTGTTGTTTCTCTTAAAGCTTATTGACCAAATATTGTATTTTCTTAGCTTTGCTTTGGCAAATCTGGCTGCCTGTGACTGCTCCAATGACTGACAGAGACTCCAATCCCCTTTTAACTTCTGTACACATGGGTGCAAATATAAAAACATCTATTCAACTACTTTCGTGCTTCTATTAAAGGACTAGCTACACTGTTGAACAGGAAACTCTTCTTTTGGTTTATGTTTGTACATTGGGTGGAGAACCAGATTGTGGGGGAATGATTACCCTGCTGGATTAATCATTTAAAGATAAAAAACAAGTCTCTGGTACGTCTCGAGCGCATGCACAACTTGAGTTTGCATGTGATTAATAATGTTAATGATTTTCCTTCAGGCCGAAGCTGAGACAGATCATTTATCCTGCTGTGGTCCTGCTAGGAGCAAGAAAACAGCGACCATGGACGCAAGCGAAGCAAGAAACTGTCGACTTGTGTGTGCCAGGAAGTGAGAGACGGGACAAAACCAGGTATAGAGCGTATCAGATTTATTGCAGCACACTAGCCGAAGTGCACCGGCGCTGTAACGGGAGTGTAACAGTCAAAGCCGGGGAGTTTAAAGGGAACGAGGTAGTCACTAATGGGAGCTTCCTGTCGTCTCAGATGCAGTCCATTAGCCTGAATGACACTGCAGCGGTTAACGCGGCGTTTTCCCCACTAGACGGAGCTCCTCGGAAACATACAGAGGGTCACGTGGTTCTATAGACACCAACAAGAATCTAAACAAAAAAAGATAAGTTCTCTTTTATCCTGCCGGCTTGAAAGGAGAAGAGCTCGGCCATGCCGACACTTCTCTGTATCAGCTAAGTAATGATTAACGTCTTTAGCTGCCTGCGGTTAAACAGTGAATGAGACCGAGCGGGTGCGTTCAGGTCTGATTCTTCAAGGAGGATTCCAGCTGCGGCGCTTGGGCCTCAGCAGATGTACAGAATATTATTAATACCTGTCCCACTAGTTAGCAACATCGACTGAAATAATAAGTTAAATAAATAATGGAATAAATAGTGTAACACGCTATAACACAATATATACAAACCAACATGTTTCAGTGACCATTAAAAGTGTTTGGGTGTCTCAAAAGCGCCTAAGAATGTGTTTGACATTCAGTAAAGCTTCCTGTCAGGGCGAATGCACGCTGCTGACATCTTGCTCTTGGTTGTTTTCTTGAAGCTCGACAGCAGAGCCCTGGGCTGCGGCAGCATGCATTAACTTCTGGGTTCGGACTAGGGAGGAGAGGAAAGGCACAAATCATTCTTGATGTGAGACATGCAGCGGCGTCCCGTTCCCCACCTGATGACAGAAAACAGAAAATTACCTCTTTGAGCAACTGGAAATCTTCACAATCAGAGCAAATTATATAAACTTTTGAAATATCTTCTTTATTTTGTGACTTTTTGTTCTTGTGTTGACTAATTTTCTATAATAGGATGAAGACTTTTACTACATATAGTATAAATTATAACAGCAAGTAATAAGTAATATGTATATTTAAGTAATAAAGTTAATAGTCTTGCTGCTTTTTTAGCCCTAATCCAAACAGATTATTCATTAAAAACACGGCAAACACTTAATTTAGTTTACTTTAGATCTTTTTAAGGTGATTATAAAAAGGGTAACTTTGCTTTTGTTTGTATTTTATCACTGAAATGTGAATAAAGCACATTTCTCAGGTACTAGTGAATGTTTAGGCTGACAGGAGTCAAGATCTGTTCACTGACTTGTGTGAAATCTTGACATTACGCTATGATGCTGTTATTATAACTATATCATAACCATTATAGCGACAGATAGCGAGGGCTATTAGAATAGAAACACAGCAAGAGTGGGAAAAAAAAGGCGGGAAACAAATAAATGAGATACATTAACATTGGGTTTTTTGAACATGGGCACCATCGCCTCATTTGCCCAGAGCAGTGGGTGCGATTCAGGTAAACTATTTTGCTTGTTTCAGCGGTAACAGCGGCCCAAACCCCAGCATGCCTCTTTTACATTTAAATTACGTTTCAGTTTAACAATATTTGCCCGTTTACCTTAATAAAACGTCTGTAAATCTTTCAGACTGTTCAGGTATCGCCTCAACGCAGTCGAGTCCTTCATCGTTTTGGAGCTACGGTTCGAGGTTTGTGGCGATGTGGGGGAAAAATCTGACCTCTCCTCGTCTTTGGTTTGCACCTGAAGGTTTTAGGGCTAAACCAGCGGAGGTTTGAAAAATTTTAGCCACCTTCTTTAGTTCTTTATGGAGACAATAAAACCAGAGCCCGACGGTGACACCACCAGGTGTCTTAATATTTTTTTTGCCGATGAAAAATTAGATTTACCAACATTGTTTGTTTTGACCAAAGGAAGTATTGACATGTTGGAGCGCCAATGCTAAAGCTGCAGATTAGGGCGAATGTAAGGGAGACTTTTAGCTCATCACCAATGCTTAATTATCAAAACCCAAAAAATGAGTGTAATTGTATATCTTTCCCCCAACAGATTCCCCTTATTTAGAATGTAAATAACTGCAGAAAGGTCGGACTAACTTTGGTGTAAACTACAGCACTCTTGGTCTTGGTCTCACTTACATGCATCAGAAGCATCTGCTGTCCTCATATCAGATTGCATATTAAACAAATAGATACAAAATGGTTAATGTTTTCTCAAATTCATCCCAGGAATGATCAATTTTAGTTGTTTTTTTTTCTTCCCCATTCCCCGTTACTGATGGTGATTATTAAGCCTCGCCCTGTGAGGTGCCTTCCCTTTGAAACACTTATACAGCTTTGCCGCCGCCGCTCATGTATGCAGACCTAAGCCGGTGTCCGATGGCACTTGCTCAGGCGTTAATATTACAGTGAAACTTAATGCTTCCAGTGAGGAGTGTGTGTTGGTCTCAGAAGAATCTCTAAACTACTCGAAACTCTTGACTTGTGTTTGTTGTTTGTTTTGTTTTTTTGGCAATATCTCAAACAGATTGATCTTGTTGAATTTCACCGTAGACCGATACATTTGTTTGGTTGTGCTTCATTTAAATAAAAGTGCAAGAGTGTGACGTTTTCCTTTTACCTATTTGCTTGATAGCTCCTTCTTCATGCAGGATTTGAACGAGACAAACTTTTCCTCCGCTCTAATGCCCTAAAAATGTCCAAGAGATGAGCGTAAGCAACTGCCGCTTCACATGAAACACTGACGTTTGGTCCCAATAGATGGCAGCATAACCTCAAATCACCATCTATTGACAAACATGACACTGGCGGCTCCTCACAGAGGAAGGAGGAGAGCCTGAAGGATTACTCACCCCGTGTCCGCGGTGCAGGCGGTCCTTCATGACTCCGATGAACTCCTTGTGGCTGAGCTTACCGTCGTGGTCCTCGTCGAAGATCTTAAAGACGGTGTTGACCAGGTGGGGAGTCAGCTTGATTCCGGTGGCGACGTAAACCGCCCTGGTGAACTCGTCTGAGGGGGAGAAGATGCTTTACCTTTCGTTCACCTTTCGTTCGTCCTTCCTGGTTATTTTTCTTGCATAGTTGAGGCTCCTGAGAGGCCCTTTCTAACACCAAACTCGCACCAGCCGAATGCCATTTCAGAGCAAGCTCTGCACCAGTGTTAGAATCTCTTTTTGGGAGACTTTCCTGAGAACCACCAAGCTTTCTTTAAAACAACCCGAATCTCTCCATCAAATATTGATTTGGGTCTTTAGCAGCGGCTATATTTACTCTAGAAGCCCTTCTGATGCTAAGCTATCATGAATGCTAATTCAGTCAGAGGGACTCTTGTCATCAATAAAACATGACGCCCAAGCTAAAAAAATAAATAAAATTAATTGTATCTTTCTTCAAGGCAGCAGAAGCTGTAAAGTTAAACTCCTAAACTACAAAAAAAAAAAAAGTGTATCTGTTTAAATGGATTGAAAAGATCTAAATCCACCTTTTGCGTCCGAAATATTAACGTTTCTGAGGATTCACAAAAGTTCCTGGGAATCTCTGAGATAAGGATGTTGTTAGAATGAAGATATTTACTTAGATGTGATCACGTTTAATTGGAAAGACATGTGGATTCTTGAATATTAGGATTAAAACTAAATTTAACATCAGAAAACAGAACAATCAGTACAGAAGGTTAATGTGATCCCAAGAAAATGAAAAGTGATATTAGGGCACGATCCGTTACCTTGACCAACAGAGCGGTGAGCAAAGTTGTACATCTGCATGGCGATGGCGAAATCCTCCAGGTTGTTGAGGAACTGGAAGAAGGACCTGAACTCTTCGAAGCTGATCCCCTGTAAAACACAGGAGGCAGGAAATCCAAACCGCGCTTCTTATCCGGGATTCAGATGATGGAGCAGACGAGCCCCGCGTGTCAACACCCCAGCGAGGGAACGGTGCTAAAATTCACACAAAACATAATCGGGCTCCTTTCATCTCTCCAAAGGAATCCCTCCAGCATGTGTGTGGGAAGCTTGAGGCTGTCAGGTGGATCACACACACACACCCAAACAGGCAAAGTATACATTCACTGGATTTTCCCTGCGCCGTATGGACACGCCGAGCTGTCAGCGGCGGGCTGGTGATGTTAGATCGGAGCTTTTGGGAAGAGGTCAGGGCAGATTAACCCGATACTTAAATAAACAAAAACAAACGGTGATGAATCCCCAAACATCTCAGGCTCGGCTGACGACTCAAACACCGAGCCCATTGAAGTCCACTCAACCATCCTGCGGCTACCAGCGGTCTCTGCAGCCGGAGGGTGTGTGTGTGGGAGTGCGAACAGACAACACACGGCGTCTAACAAATGGAGTAATGACCAATCTGTGACGCTGTGGCTGTTCAAACAATGCGGGGAAAACGTAAAATATCGCTTAGCGTAACGACGAGACCCACTTGATTATCAATGGAGATCTGGCAACAGGCCACTCGAACCGGCTGAGGAGCTGCCGGCACCTTTTTTGTTGTTTTGTTGTGTTTTTTTGTACGCAGGTCAACGTGCTGAGAGGAGAAACACATTAGGCCTGGAAAATTAGGTCCGCCTCACTCAACAGCCAATTTACACTGTCCAAAGAAACAGCGCTAAATGCTCTCCAA
>JAVLVB010001240.1:0-17185 GCA_032876305.1 Orestias chungarensis
TTTAGCTTTCTGTCTTTTCAAACCCCCAGTCGGTCGTGGCAGATGGCTGCTTGTACTGAGCCTGGTTCTGCTGGAGGTTTCTTCCTGTTAAAGGGGAGTTTTTCCTCTCCACTGTCGCTACATGCATGCTCAGTATGAGGGATTGCTGTAAAGTCAACAACAACACAAGCCATTGTTTCTGTCTGTTGATTCCAGAGGACTGAATGCTGCAAGTCAATGACTCGATGCAATCTGCTGGGGTTCCTTAGATTGGAAACTTTTTCAAATTGATTTGTTAGAATGTATCCTTGATTTTAATTGATTTTCTGTGAAGTGCCTTGAGACAACACCTGTTGTAAATTGGCGCTATATAAATAAACTGATTCTTGATTCTTGATTCTTGAACTCAGGTTTTGAAGCATCAATTCTTTGTTGTAGGATTTAGGTAAGGGTGATTCCAGGTGTCCGGCCACAATCTAAAACTTTATTTTGCAGAAGAAAGATAATTGTATTAACATTGATGATTAATATGTTGAAACTGGCTTCACTCTTAATCATGGATAAACTGCATCATGGCTCCATGCAGCATCATTAAGTTCTTCGTCTGATAGACTGGGGAAGTGCATCCAGCCATGCAGCGTGCATGCCTGGTTGAGGTTTACAAGGTTATGCTATTAGCGCAGAACAAGTTAGTCCTATGTCTGGTGGAATATGTGTTTTTTGTCTCAGTGCTCTATAAGAAAAAAATAAATTTGGTAAAAATAAAATAGGGCTCTTATTTTGGTATTGCCCCTATCTCACCCAAATTCTGGAACAGTTTTTGCATTTTCATCTTGAACATACCATGTGGCTTCTTCTGACTATATAGAAGCTTACAAAAACAACCAAAATAAAAGAATTTGAATTATTAATCTTATTGTAAATGTAGCCAAGGTGCTTATTCACAAATGCTGTTACACTAATCAAAAGCCACTTGTTACAATTATTGAATATGAGGTCAAACATTATGTCAAAACGATTAGATATTTTACCAATACGAATGCCTATGTGCCTACATTTTGTAAGCTATTGGCTCTTGTGCAGCTAGTCTGGCACCTTTGTGGGTAATACGACACCTTTTGTCAGCGGAAGCCACAAAGTGACACTTCCGAGCAGTCTATCATAAATACAGTAACCTTTTGTTCCTTGTCTTACACTTTTTATTGAATGATGGACAATTAAAATATTCAGCAATATGGGCGTGTTAATAACAAACAAAATATATAAGAATATGTATGCAGTATAATTAGACTATTTATAAATATATTTTTGCATTCCACATTAGGCTACAATCAGCATTCATGTAAAAAACCTTTTCAGTTTATATATCGCCACTTTGCAACACGTCATTTCGAGGCACTTTACAAGGAAATACAATTCAATCCAATCGCATATAATAAATCATAGTTATCAGTCATTACTAGTAGTTTGAGGAGATTAAAAACAAAGAGAATCAGAGAAATTGATGTAGGTGTACATTCTATGTATAAAAATTTTTTAAGTTAAATATCAGGAGAGTGAGAACGTTGCATTGTTGGGAGCATTTGGACTGTAGATCCTTCCCTTCAGAAATGTTTCACAGCTTACTGAAAACTCTCATAATCCATCTGCACTGAAATACTACTATGCCATTACTAGCTACTGTTAATTGTGATGCCATTTTGGAGAGTCAGTGATGATGCAGAGCAGATTTTAAAACACAGACAGGCAAAATTGAAGTCATGTTTGCGTGGGAGATATCAGATACTCAGGGAGAACAATGTCCCAAATGTAAAAGCAATCAACCATTAGATCAAACTATTAGTAAATATTCTTTTCCAATGCTAAGGCAAATTTATGAAACATAATTTTCAATTATTTTATTTATTTGTGAAGCACCATTGAAAGAGATTCAGTGTTCTTTACTGGAGGAACAAGGATAAAACATCAGATATAGCAACAACAAAAAAATACTCATAAAAGCATGAAAAACACAAAAAAATAAAACCACAGATGTTATTTAGTCAATTGTTTGCAAATAGATTATTGAAATGAAGCATCCTTGGACTTTTTATAGGTTAGCTGTTTTGAAGGGGCTTTGTGTACCTCTAATCGCTACTTTAGTGTCTGATTACAAAGAGGCTACTTGGATAATATTCTAAAAAAAAGTCATACTCTGGGAATCATCAGACAAGTAAAAGTATGAATCCCAGCCTGTACGGTACTTTGTGTTCAATCTGTCATCTTGCTGTAGACAATAAGGTAAAAATATGGTTTTCTGATCATCACAGTATTGCGTTAAAATAACTTTTGTTTTTGTTAGCCCTATAGGTTAGAGATATTTAGCTCTAATTAAACTGAAACCGATGCAACCTTTCATGATGGAGTCATTGTTGTAAAAGATCCAGATAGTGCTAAGGCAAGCAAAAGCACCCAGCAAAGAGAATGCTCATGCTGGGGTTATGCCGTATGAAGAAGAGGAAAGGGTGGTCTGCAGTGAAGGTGATCAGGATATCTATTCGAGGTATCAAGGACTTCCCACAAACAAAATGCATTTCAGTGTCTTTGAATGCTTCTGTTCCCTCCTCGTTCACCTTTGCCAAAGTCTTGTGGGAGACAGCGGACATTTGAAATCATGACTCTGCTACTTTTAGATTTCAACGTCGTAAAAACTATGCCGTTCAGGAGTCCTCATCTCCTTATGTACATATATAAGGTCAGCAAAATACACACCTTGGTGGAACAGAGGGGACATTTAACCATGCTCTGTGTTGATTTGTAGAAATGAGCATGTCCTGATGTGAATCTTCTCGGGCATATTGTCATTAGATTGGTGAGTGTTTCTACAGAAACCAATGATTTCTTTCACCTCGGTTTCCATCAAATCGATATAATAAACATCTCTTCATGTCATATTTTTACTATGTTATATTGCTACAACAACAACAGCAGCAGCAGGGATGGAGGCTCTGGACCCAAGGTGTCCACTCGAACCTTTCCAAGTCCCGTGTGGACACCGGGAAGCAAAGTTGTGTTGGAGCCGCTTCACCGAAACCCCCGACAGGGTTGCATCTCCACTTAAGAAGGCAAAGAAGACACACAGCTCAGTCGAGCTTCCAGCCTTTTCCCGTCCCGACGCAATGTGGTTAGCCTTAGCGGTGAAGAGTGGCTTTAATGGGCCCGAAAAAGAGGCTTTTACGGAAACACAGTCTCGTGTTTTTCCCCGTCTCAGGTCGAGCATTAATACAGCGGTTGTGTAAGTTTGCCTTCATCTAAGAGTTCAGCTTGCTTTGAGAAGAAGAAGAAGAAGATTTTTTTGATTTTTAACAAAACATTTATTTTACAATAATTCAATGAACAATGAAAACATTACATAATCAGGTCAAGGATACTAAAAAAACACAATAAATATTTACAGTAAACATTTGTTATATTTTAGTTCCTCCTGACCAGAAGTGGTGCACAAAACACTCTTAAAACCCCACAGTTGTATAAAACCTTTCAAATTCCCAGTGGCTCTGTGGAAGCAAAACTCCAACCTCAGCCTAGCCTTGACGTTGCACTTCTACAGAGTCACAGCATCAAGTTGAGGTCCAGTCTGGAGTTTGTGTCTGCGCGATAAATAAATTGACATTTTTGCTTCTGCAATTAAAAAATTTAAAATCAGACACTGTTGCTTGTTGGCTTTATTAAAACGCAGTCCGTTAATAAAAATAAAACTGGTAAAAACAATGCCAAAACAGCTAAAAACACTCATCAATAAACTAAAAAATGTCATCAATCTCCTACAATCAATAAAAACATGAAAAACCTTCTCAGCCAAACCACAGAAAGGACACTCATTTAAAACCCCTTGACTAATAACCGATAAAAACGAGTTTGTAGCAATGGCACCATGTAGGATCCTCCATTGGAGATCACCTGTCCGTTTTTTTACAGGGGGTTTGTAGAGGGTCCACCACTGAGGAGTTTGTCCACCCAGTCGGTCCACCCACACGCTCACGGCTCTATTCTGCAGAGTTCGTTTGTTTATGATTTTTACACAGTTTTTGTAGAGTACTTTTGGGCCCGCACTCTGAAGGCTCATCTGTGAGTCCTTGCTGGTTAAAAGTGGACCACTGTCTCTCGTGAAGCCGGCGCTCAGGGTCAACTCAGGGATCGGGTCAGTCGGGTCCGGTAAAAGCTCTCTTTCACCAAACAGCTGCAGGAGACGCCTCTCCCCAGCCGTCAGTCTCTCTTTTACCAGGTCCAGGAAGCGCTGCACCAGTCTGGCAGACCGGACCCCAAGCTGAGAAACAACAGCCTGGGTGTTGGCAAAGTCCGGTCCAGCTGTCTCCACCACATTCCTCAACGCTACCATCCTGGACCTGCACAGCGCCTCCGAAAGTCCCGTTATTATTCCGCAACACACATCTAGTCTGGACCCACAGACCAAAGGTTCGTCTAAAAGCCAATGCAGAGAGTTCTGCGCCTGTGAACGACATAGTTTAAAAAGGCCACAGGATTTAAAAACACCCTGATAAAACTGAGGCAACCCCTTTAACCTTAAAAGATTAAAATCAGTTAAAAACAGAGCAGCATCCACCCCCAAAAAATTAACACGTCTGAGAATGCAGCTGGCGACATCCCTCCACACAGGAGATCCTGTCAGGAACTTCTGAAGGAACTGAAATCGAAATGTAGCTGTTCTACTAGCCAAGTGGACGAGGCCCTGGCCCCCCTCCTCTCTTGATAAAAACAAGACAGACTGTGGCACCCAATGTCGACTATCCCAAAATAAATTTACCATCTCTGCTTGAATTTTTACAAGTAGACCTGATGGTGGGTCTAAAACAAAAAAGTTTGTGCCACAGCTGTGAAGCAACAAGGTTGTTTAAAACCAGCACCCTGCCCCGATATGACATTTGTGAGTGCAGCGATTTCCATTTTGACAATTTGTTTTTTATTTTGCGTTCAAAGCTTTCCCAGTTTTTACTTACAATATTTTTACTGCCTAAAAACACACCGAGATATTTATGACCGTCTTTCTTCCATAAAAGACCCTGAGGGAGAACTGGGAGCCCAGCAGACCACTCCCCAACGGCCAGGGCTTCGCTCTTTCCCCAGTTCACCCTCGCAGCTGACAGAGTAGAAAACTTTTCAGTGATCCTGGTTAAAATACGGACATCTTGCTGATCTTTGATAAAAATAACAACATCGTCAGCTTAGGCAGATAAAACCATATTGCTATTAAAACCAGGTAAAACCAGACCATAAACACTCGAGCATATTTTCTGAAGGAGGGGTTCCAGGGAGAGAGCATAGAGCATCCCAGAGGGTGCGCAGCCCTGTCGAACGCCTCTACACACCCTAAAAGGAGCACACAGGCTACCGTTGATCTTCAGCACATTCTCAATGTCACTGTACAGTACCTGGACCTGGGCGATAAGACCCTCGCTGAATCCGAACCTCCCCATGGTTTTCCAGAGGAAGCCGTGTTCAACGCGGTCAAAAGCCTTTTCTTGATCTAGTGAAATCAAGCCAGTTTGTAAACCCAATGAACCGGAGACCTCCAAAATATCTCGAATAAGGTAGATGTTATCCACCATGGACCTGCTGGGGACGCAATAGGTCTGACCTGCTCCATAGGCTTTCCCAGCCTAGTGGCCAGGGCCTTGGAGAGGATCTTGTAGTCGGTGCAGAGGAGGGACACAGGGCGCCAATTCCTAATGTCCTTTAAGTTCCCCTTTTTGGGCAGCAACGTAAGTACTGCCCTGCGACAGGACAAGGGGAGTGAACCAGTGAACAAGCTCTCGTCATAGACCTCGAGCAGGTCTTGGGCCAGAAGGTCCCAGTAGGCCTTGTAAAACTCAACCGTGAGCCCGTCAATGCCCGGGGACCTCTGACCCTGCATACTAAGGAGGGCTGTCTGGAGTTCCTGAAGCCCCAGGGGGCGCTCCAGCTCAACATTGGTCTCTTCGGAGACCTGAGGTAGTTTGTTGCAGAACTCCTCGAACAGTTCCTCGTTCTCGTCGTACTCACTCTCGAACAGAGAACGGTAAAAACCCACAGCCCTCCTCCTGATCTGTCCTGGTTCACTCAGCTGCTGCCCCGTGTCCGACAGCAAGGAGTGGATCAGCTTCCTCTGCCCGTGCTTCCTCTCCAAGTTGAAAAAAAAGCTAGAGGGAGCATCCATCTCTGTGATGTTCTGGATCCGAGATCTGACCAACGCGCCTTGGACTTTATTTTCCAACAGGTTTGCTAAAACTAGCCTTTTAGATTTAAGAGCTTCAATGTACTCTCGATTTCCTGTGGATCCACTAAGTTGTTCCAACTCCACGATATTCATCTCCAGATCTCTGATAGATCTGGTAACGTCCCGAGTGACATTGAGAGTGTGCTGCTGACTCAGCAGTTTTATTTGAACTTTCCCATAGTCCCACCATTGTCTCAGAGAGGTAAAATCAGACTTCCTATGTCTAAAACCAGTCCAAAAATAACCTAACGTCTCTTTAAAACTCTGATCATAAGTTAAGGCTGAGTTAAAATACCAGTAAGCGCTTCTAGGTAAAATGTTTCTAATAAAAACACAACCTAAAAGCAACGAGTGATCTGTAAAAGCCACCGGTAAAATCTGGCATGTTTTAAACACGTTAAAATGGTGTTTAAAACAATAAAAACGATCAAGACGAGCCAAAGAGATTTGTTTTTCCTTGATGTGGGACCATGTGTACTGCCCTTAAGCCTGCATGCATCCTCCTCCATACGTCCACCAGGCCGTTTCACGAGACCAGCTGCCACAGAGCATGTTGGGCCGCCGGATGCGGCTCTGCATGATTACGGTCTAAAAACTCATTTTCTGTGCAATTAAAATCCCCACCTATAAAAACATAATCCTCAGACCCACAATCACCCAACTTTTCCCCAATTTTGTCAAAAAAGCGCTTTTTCTCTGCACTGGTGATAGGAGCATAAATATTAATAAAAACAATGCTAAAATGATCAAACTTTTCTTTGACTAAAAGACACCTCCCCTGAACGACATGTTCAATTTCTGTGGAGTTTGGGGTGAAAGCCTTAGAGAACAGGAAGCCCACCCCTGCACTCTTGGAGGTGCCGTGACTTAAAATGACCTCCCCCCTCCACTCTCTGCCCCAGTCTGTTTGAGTTAAATGATCACTGTGTCTCTTGTAGGTAAATTACATCAATTTTCTTTTGGTTCAAAGTCTGGTAAATTAAAGCACGTTTCTCAGCCTCCCTCGCCCCATTAAGATTCAAAGATGCTATTTTAAAAGAATCCATGTTGGGTAAGAAGCTAAAAACTATAAAAAATAATAAAAAGCTACTGTACATCATTTAATCAAAATAGTTTTCTTGCTTTGGACATTGTTTTTTTTAATCTAAAAACTTCTGTATCTGTAAAACCTGACACCTCTTTGTTTCTGATATGATATCTTGCTGAGAAATACAATAATCTTAAATTAAGAAAATAGCTTTAAATTTTTACTCCTCTAAATCCTTTTGTTTGCTGTAAAAACGTTCTAAAAGATTCTGCCGGGTACCTTGGTTCTCTATTGTTTGTTTGGGATACAGATGCTTCACTGGTATCAGAGAACCAGCTCTCAGCGTCGCTGCTATCTGACACCTCTTTTCTCTCTGCAGCCATCATGATGGCCTGCTTACTGGCCTGCTCAGCCACCATATTCTTCCTTTTACTTCGCCTCTTAATAGGGGCAGAAGCTTCCAGCTCCATCACCTCCTCTGCCTCACCTGTCTCTCCCTCCACTCCAGCTCCTGAAACCGACTCTGCACTGTTCTTTCCTTCATTTTGTACCTGTAACTCCACCTCTCCTTTCCCTCCCTGATCTCCACACACACAATGCTCCTCATTGCCCCTCACCACCTCCTGCTCTCCCTGCACACCGTCTCTCTCCCTCACTTCACTTTCACCCTCACCACCATTCAGCCCATCACCACACAACACCGTGCTCCCATCCATTCCTCCACACACGCTCAACACTGGCCCTTCTGACGCCACCGTGGGTTCCTCCGCAGGCCCCACCGCAGCAGCCGCGGGTTCCCCCGCAGCAGCCGCAGGTTCCCCCGCAGCAGCCGCAGAGTCTCCAGCAGCAGCCGCAGGTTCCCCCACAGCAGCCGCGGATTCCCCCGCAGCGACAGCCTCACCAGGTGGGTCCGCTACCTGCTCAGCAGCAGCAGCAGGCTGCAGCAAAAAATAAAAAAGAATAACTTAACATGTGGAGAAAACAATAAACAAGATAGAGCTAAGGAATGGTTGGACTAAAGTAACTGGAATAACAGTAAAACTTTTCACCTTTGTGTATCTCTTTATCTTTGGCCGTGGGGGAAACACAGTAACACAAATATCAAAGTCAATCTGTAAATTGTTATCTTTCTCAAAATAAGGTGGTAAAATCAGTCCTGCAGCTTTCTAGAAATGAACATGTCCTGATGTAAATCTTGAGCATATTGCCATTAGATTGTGAATACTTTTAGGATGTAGCCCTGATCAATGTGTTGTTTGTGTTTTCGAACTTTAAACCCAAACCGGAAACTCACTACAAACCACTACACACACCATTAATCCATCACATGTCTTTGTGTGTGTCTTCTTTTTTAGGCGGGTGTTTCTACAGAAACCAATGCTTTCCTTCACCTCGGTTTCCATAAAATCTATATAATGAACATCTCTTCATGTCATATGTTTACTATGTTAAATTGCTACAAGCTGCATTTATTTGATAGAAACCAGAAAAAAAGAAACTACCCAGTTTTGAGTCTAGATTTGGTGTCCACTCGAACCTTTCCAAGTCCCGTGTGGACACCGTGAAGCAAAGTTGTGTTGGAGCCACTTCACACCATGACCCCCGGCAGGGCTGCAGCTCCACTTAAGAAAGCAAAGAAGACACTCAGCTCAGTCGATCTTCGAGTCTGATCCAGTCCCGACGCAATGTGGTGAGCTGCTGGCTAACTGGTTAGCCTTAGTGGTGTACGGTGGCTTTAATGGGGCAGAAAAAGAGGCTTTTACGGAAACACAGTCTCGTGTTTTTCCCCGTCTCAGGTCGAGCATTAATACAGCGGTTGAGTAAGTTTGCCTTAATGTGATAGTGTAGCTTGTTTTGAGGAGAAGAAGAAGCAGGCTAAGCTGGACGGCTCGGTGTCGTGTGTTCATATTAAAAGTCTTAGGTCGAAGTTGTGCTGGCCGGAAGTTTAGCGCACCTGGTAAGAACAGAAGCTTCACGGCTCACAGGTTCCTTCTTTTAGCCTCCAAATGTCTCCTGCTTTAAGAAAAGACTATTTCCGGTTGCAATGGCCACCACTTCTTGTGGACAGTCAAGCTGTCTTAATTGTTCTCTGCAGAAAGAGACGTTTGGGTCGCTGCTACTGGACACAGTTAGATTCCTGATCATGAGGATGTGTGACGCTCACTGTGAGCTTCTTATGCTGCGATGACCTCCAGCAGGGTTGGAGTGTGGACACAGATTTATGGAATTAGCTTTTTGTGCTGACAGTAAAGGACTCATTGCTTCTGCTAGAGCTGAACTTGAAATGTATCCTCTACTCTATGCGGTGAAGCCGTGGCGTCCCCTTAAGCAGGTACCCATGAGGATCTACAAGCAAGGTCATCGGAGCGGCAAATGTAAGACCAATTGAGTGTAACGTCCTCTAAGAATAGCCGCAGAACCGAGTTCAAACGCAAACCTCACCGTTTGTCCGTTTCATAACTCGGCAAACATGTGAAGAAGCAGCCGGTAAAGAATCTGATGGTCACATAGTGAGCAGACGCCGATCACAAGCTGACACGTGCTAAAGAAAAGAAGAGCGCTCCTCAATCCTCTACTTTTAAGGAGCACTGTAATAAATCTATGTCCTTTTTGTTGAATTTGGCCGTATATTATTATTTTTTTAATAAAATAAATCACATTTGATTTGATCTTCATCTGTCCACTTCATATGTCATCATTGAACTCATTGCTTAAAGATATGAACATAAAATCCACTACGTACTTTTAGTTTAAAAATCACAAAACAAAGCAGATGTGTTTAAGGCCCAAGTCCTGATATGAGGCCGTGAAGCATTCAGAACATGCCCCTCACCAAGAAGCTGAAAAAGAAGATAAGAAGTAGAAATGGCTAAAATTCTTCGAGATGGGAATTTGTTGGTGAAATGCAGAAATGAGGAACAGAGAAATAAAGCTGTGCATATCGAAAATATTTGCAAAAAGGCGGTGATTGAAAGAAGAGCTCTGGGTGATAACAAAGTGTCAAGAGGAGTGATAACTGGCATTCCCATAGATGAGGACTTAAAATTAAAAGAAGTATTCAGTAAGGCACGTGAGAAGACTGAAGAGATTGTTAAGAAGTTTGAACGGTGAAAGAGTGGAGAGCTTGTCAGTCCTTCTGGAGGTCCAGGGTACGGTACTTCCAGATAAAGTAAAAATCGGATGTATGAGTTTCCCAGTCAGGCCTTATGTTACTCCTCCACTTTGATGTTATAAATGCAAAAGGTATGGGCATATAGCCGTGGTGTGCAAAGGAAAACAAAGGTGTGCTAAATGTGGAGGAGATCACAGATTTGAGGACTGTGGAGATAAGATGCAGGCTAAATGTTGTAACTATGGGGGGCAGCATAATGTGACATATGGGGGTTGTGAAGTCAGGAAGAGAGCAGTGGAAATTCAACATGTAAAAACAGTCAACAATATAAGCTATGCTGAACCAATGAGAACAGTACAAGGACAAAAGAGGAAGAAAGAAACAGACATAATCATAAAAAATTCAAGATCAGATGGGGGTCGGAGAGGGCAAGCCTTAAGGAGTACAGAAATAGACATCATGGACAAGTTGATATTGTTTGTTTTATATATATATATATATATATATATATATATATATATATATATATACACACAATGTATATATATATATATATACACGCATTGTACCTTTTCTATTTCAACAGAAAATTTGGCTTAAGTTGTTGAAGTGGGTTTGTTATCGGTCAGTTGTCCGGTACAGCGCTTAAATGGGCTGAATCTCGTTTTCATCCTGAGTTTAGTTTGCCATTCCAAGACTTTAGAAATGAGTTCATGATGATTTTTGGTCACAAGACCTATTTTTTGACGGTTTCCCGTAAGATGCAGAAAGTAAAACAGGGTTCCAGAACTGTGGCCGAATTCACAATAGAGTTTGGAACTTTAGGGGCCCGGTTGGAGTGGGACCCTCGTGCATTAAAAAGCGCGTTTTTCCACGCTCTTAATGAACATCTACAATATGAACTTGCCTTATTTGATGAGCCTCCCACGCTAGATGAGTTTATTGCTCTGGCTGCCCGTGTTGACGGCCGTCTGAGAGAAAGAGACTGTTTAAGGGTAAACCGCAGAATTTCTGTCAGCCAGGCCTCCGCAGTCATTAAGCCTCCGCCTCTGCCCGTCGGAGCTTCTCCTAGAGCTGTTCCAGAACCCCGCAATTCATCACCCCTGAGACCGGAACCCATGCAGGTCGGACGAACCAGATTAACCCCGGAGGAACGCCAACGGAGGATGCAGTCGAGGGAGTGTTTATACTGTGGTACCCCGGGTCATTACATTGCCAACTGTCCTACTCTCCGAAAAGAGAGGCTCCCCTGAGAGGGTCCGTCTGTGAACACAAGGCAACAGACCTTATCACTCGTCCTAGTCAGTCTCGTCTTCTCCTCCCTGCCACTTTAATCCACAACCATAAGACATTCGAACTCTCAGTTTTAATTGATTCGGGTTGTGAAAGATCTCAAGTCCTCGTAGAACAGTTGCAGTTACCCTTTTCACCTTTAGACAGCCCGCTTCAGGTTTCCGCTCTTGACGGCAGATCACTACCACAGATAACCGATATCGCCAGTCCTCTTCAGTTAGTCATCTACGGCAACCACAAAGAAATAAGACAGTTTTTTGTTTTTTCCTCCTCTCAGCCCCATATCGTGTTGGGGTTTGACTGGCTACAGGACGTCTCCATCGATTCCCAGGATCTCAGCAATGTTCCCGAGGAATATCTGGACCTGAAGCAGACCTTCAACAAAAGTAAGGCCTGCTCATTACCCCCTCACAGACTATATGACTGCGCCATCGACCTTCTGTCCGGAGCCCCATTACCTCTCAGCCGTCTATACAACATCTCTAACAAGGAGCGGGAATCGATGACCTATATAAATGAGTCCCTCGCCGCTGGCATTATTAGGTCCTCCTCATCTCCCTTCGGGGCGGGCTTTTTCTTTGTCTCCAAGAGGGCTGGTTCGCTCCGACCCTGCATTGACTACAGAGGGCTGAACAACATCACCATCAAAAACAAATACCCATTACCTCTCATCACTGTTTCTTTCGAGTCCCTTCAAAAAGCCACCGTATTCACCTTATTAGACCTCCGCAACGCCTATCATCTCGTCTGTATTTGCCAGGGGGATGAGTGGAAAACAGCTTTCAAAACTACCCTCCGACATTTTGAGCACTAAGTTATGCCCTTTGGTTTATGCAACGCTCCATCTGTTTTCCAAGCCCTCATTAATGACGTTCTCCATGACTTCCTCAATATCTTTGTGTTCGTCTACCTTGACGACATTCTTATTTTTTCAAAAGATCCCTCTGAACACAGATCCCACGTCCGTCTAGTTCTCCAACGCCTTCTTCAGAACCGCCTCTACATCAAAGAGAAATGTGAGTTTCATCAGACATCCATCACATTTCTCGGTTACATCTACGAGGGCGGGCCGATCCGAGCAGACCCCACCAAGGTTCTTGCGGTCAATGAATGGCCCACTCCAGACTCAAGACGACAGCTACAACATTTCCTAGGGTTTTGCCAATTTTTATCGCCGCTTTATTAGACCGTTTCCCCACTCACAGCCCTAACCTCCGTAAAGAAAACCTTCACCTGGACCCCCGAGGCAGAACAAGCCTTTCATCGTATTAAGACCCTTTTCTCTCGAGCCCCCGTTTTAGTTCAACCCGATCCTTCTCGTCGGTTTACTTTAGAGGTCGACGCCTCCGACCTTGGAGTTGGAGCCAACCTCTCCCAGAAATCGGAGGAGGACAACAAGCTCCATCCATGTGCCTTCTTCTCCCGACGTCTTTCCCCAGCTGAGCGCAACTACGACGTGGGAGACCATGAACTGCTGGCGATCAAACTAGCACTAGAGAAATGCCGTCATTGGCTGGAGGGTGCTAACCATCCGGTGCTGGTTTGGACCGACCATCGCAACCTGAAGTACATCAAATCTGCAAAACGTCTTAATCCCCGACAGCCTCGCTGGTCTCTGTTTTTCTCTCTGTTTAACCTCTCCATTTCTTACAGGCCAGGATCCAAGAATATCAAACCCGATGGCGTCTCCCGTCTGTCTTTCACTGCTCCAGCTCCCATAATTTCCCCTTACTGTGTGGTTGGCTCGGTATCCTGGGAGATCGAATAAATTGTCCAGAATGCTCTACCCCAAGAACCTGACCCTCGGACCTCCCCACAGAAAACATTGTATGTACCATCTTCTGTTCGTTCACAACTCATTCACTGGTTCCACACTTCACGTTTCTCCTGTCACCACGGTTCCAGTCGGACCATAGCTCCGGGTTCCCGCAGATTCTGGTGGCCCAATCTCCATAAAGACATCGGAATTAGTGCAAGCCTGTATCATTTGCTCAAGAAATAAAACCGGCAATAAACCTCCTTCGGGCCTTCTGCAGCCTCGAGATCCCCAAACGTCCCTGGTCCCACATCGCTGCAGATGTCATCACTGGCCTTCCTCCCGCTCAAGGTATGATCATCATTCTCACCATTGTTGACTGTTTCTCTAAGGCCTGCCACCTCATTCCCCTACGCAAGCTGCCTTCGAGACTGCCCGACTCCTGGTGAAACATGTCTTCCGGCTACATGGTATACCCGTAGATATCCTGTCTGACCGTGGCCCCCAGTTCGCTTCTCATGTCTGGAAACAAGACCAGTCTCACTTCTGGCTACCATCCCCAGTCTAACGGTCAGACACAGCGACTTAACCAGGAGGTCGAGGCAGCTCTCCGGTGCCTAACTTCCACCCATCAGACCAACTGGAACAAGCACCTTCCCTGGGTTGAGTATGCCCACAATTTTAGCGTCTCTGCTGCCACTGGTTTGTCCCCCTTCCAGATCTCTTTAGGGTACCAGCCACCACTGTTCCCAGCCGACGAGAGGGATATTCGCAATATCTGGAGGGAGACCTTCGCAGCCCTACAACGATCCTCTGCCCAGAATAAGAAATATGCTGACCGGAGACACACACTGGCTCCCGACTACTCTCCCGGTCAGCAGGTATAGCTGTCGTCCCGAGATACCCCCCTGAAATCTGTCTCACGCAAGCTCTCGCCTCGCTTCATTGGCCCTTACACCATAGAGTCCATCATCAATCCGTCCTCTGTTCGTCTCCGTCTACCCTCTTCACTCAGAATCCATCCCACTTTCCACGTGTCTCAGATTAAGCCGGTCCGAACCAGTGCTTTGTGCCCTCCAGCGGACGCCCCTCCACCCACCCGTATCATTGATGGGTACCTGGCTTATGATGTCCGGAGGATCGTGGATGCCCATCGATGAGGTTGAGGTCACCAATACCTCGTTGATTGGGAGGGCTACCTCGTTGATTTTTTCCCTTAGACTGCCATCGACTCTGGTGGCTAAAATTATTGACCCATTTTGGGTTCTTAGTAGAGCTATTTCATCCTTTTTGTGCCCATAAAAGCATAACATAAAGCACTTTTTATTAACAAAAACATTGAAAATTAGGTCATCATGGGAGATACTGGTCAAATCGACATTTCACACATACATATACACATACATCTCAGCATAGTCACACTAGTCAATGAGCTTGGGGCCTGTACATGGTTAATTTTTCCCAGCTTGAATCTTATAACAAAGGTAAGCGTATTCCATAGTATCAATTTCTTCAACAATCCCGTGCCACTGGACAAGAGTTGGAACCTCTGGTTGCCGCCACTTTCTGGTGGCGGCTTTTCTAGCACTTGCCAAGACAATCTTCAACAAGTACCTCTCCTCAAAGGTTGACACCTCCCTCCAAATTACTGGATTTTTGGGCAGACCCAGAAAACATGAAAGTGGTTCGCCATAGAGGTTCCACACTGCCTCTGTCGTAATGTTTTGAGCTTCTGACCCACAAAAACAGAAGACTATCAGGGGAACAATTATAATGAATTTATTGAATGATGTGGAGGGGAATCCGGCAACAGCAAGCAGCGAGCAACGGCAATGTACGGCGGGGCAACAGGAACAGCGGGGCAGTGGGAAACGGCGGTAGACTCTGAGCAACAAGACGACGTGGGAGACCAGAGACTTCTGAGGGTGAGGACAGAGCAGGTGAGTTGATGTATTATGGAGGGAGAGTACTGTTGGAACGATCTTACTTTGAGTGGATGGGTGGTTGACGCCAGGGAGGAGTGAGTGGTGAGTCCTTTCAGCAGTAATCCGGTGGTGTGCTTGTCCAAGGGGTGTGTGCAGCGGATGGAGGGATGCTAGGACGGGCAGACCGAGCTGAGCCAAGAGGAGTGGGGAAACCAGATGGATGCTAGGACGGGCAGACCGAGCTGAGCCAAGAGGAGTGGGGAAACCAGATGGATGCGGCAAACCAGAGAAAGATCTTGAGTGGATTTGAGCACTGGTGTTGGAGGAAACCTGAGGTGAGTACACAGGAGGTTAAGGCAACTGGAGAAAAACTAGGAAACACTGGAGAAACACTAGAGCTAGATATCAAACAAAACAACTAGAAAACACTCAAGACTTGAGGCTGGCACTGAGGACTTGAAATTACAGGGGGTAACACTCAGGCGTCGAGTAGCTGATCCACCACTCCTCTTATACTGGCTCAGCTCATCAATGCCAACCGGGCACACCTGGAGGTGGAAGGCACTCCAGCAGAGAGAGAGAGCACTGCCAACCCCCTGTATACAACCTAGAGAGGAAGCTGAAAAGACTCACTCTGACAGCCTCCAGCCAAAGCCTCGACTCTTTGTGCCTGTTTGCAGTGCTTTTAACTTAGGGGTTATGAAAAATCTCACCACATTCTTCCAGCCAAACTCTCTTACAGATCTTGAATTTGCAGTGGTTGCTTGTCCAAGTCTCTTCTGATATTCATATTTCTAACTCCTTCTCCCATTTTTGTTTAATGGAAAGTGCTGAAGGATTTTTAGAGGCTTATATGCTTCCATATATTCTAGAGACCAATTTTTTATTATCTGATTTTTTTAGATGCCTCATGAAATATAGAAATTAAATTGCATACCTTCTCCTGCTTGATTTGTAATTTCCTTTTAAAATAATCTCTTACTTGCAGGTATCTATGGAAGCCCTGCTTGTCCAGTCCATAAGTGTCTGAAATTAATACAAAACTCTTAAATTTACTGTTTGAAATGACTGAACAAACAGATGTGAAACCTCTCCTAAATAAAGCATTTTTTAAGGCATTTGTATCTCAGCCAAAGGAAGTTGCTAAAGTACGGAACTCAGTGGAAGAAGAAGGGCTACTTACCTTGTTCTAACCTAATAAATATTAGAATTGTTTATATTAGATGTATTTATATTTTCTTGACACATTATACGCCCAACCGAAATTATGTGTTGAAGAGTTTTTGGTTGTATTTAAATACATTCTCTTAGAATTGTAAAGTGGAATGGAAAGAGGGCAATCACTTTTTTCCCCCAAATTTGAAGTGTGGTCTGCTCTTACATTTAGCTTTACCAATTTTAGTTTAATGCTCCTAAAGGCAGATTTAGGGCAACCAACTATCTTAAAATGTTACCTTATTGTAAAGAAAAAAATCCATGTATTTAAAGAAAAAAATGTGTGGAATGACTTCAGAAGTTTGTACCAGAATACTGGTATACATTTCAAAGAAAAGAGGAGAAAAGGAATAAAGTTTAAAGAAGGGTTGAGTGTAAAACTGTGCCCCAGTCTTTAAACAGTTTATGGAGGCGCTACTGCCTACTTGAACCTTGGTGTTATTTTTGATCAGGAAATGTCTTTCAAGTCTCATATAAAACAGGTCTGTAAGATTTCCTTCTTTCATTTTAGGAATATAGCAAAAATTAGAAATATTCTCTCTAGGATAGATGCTGAAAAGCTAGTCCATGCATTTGTTACTTCAAGGCTGGACTATTGTAACTCTTTATTAGCAGGAAGTTCACA
>JAVLVB010001244.1:0-14735 GCA_032876305.1 Orestias chungarensis
AGCGGTCACATGGCGACCACAGATGAAAGAGAGAGCAGTCACATAGCGACCACAGATGACAGAGAGAGCAGTCACATAGCAACCACAGATGAAAGAGAGAGCGGTCACATAGCGACCACAGATGAAAGAGAGAGCGGTCACATGGCGACCACAGATGACAGAGAGAGAGCGGTCACATAGCAACCACAGATGAAAGAGAGAGCGGTCACATAGCGACCACAGATGAGAGAGAGAGCGGTCACATAGCAACCACAGATGAAAGAGAGAGCGGTCCGTGTCAATACAGTTTTTAAATCTATGAGTTTTTGAGAAAAATAGCAAGTCTTTGAGTCAAAATGCTCAAGTCCTAGTAAGGTCACGAGTTACTGATGTAAGAGTCCAAGTCGAGTTGCAAGTTGATTTATATTTCTCAAGACGAGTCTCAAGTCACCAAATTCATGACTGGAGTCTGACTGGAGTCCACACCTCTGATAGTTAATTATTTTATTGTCTTTTTTTGCCACACTTTACACTACTTTATTCCCCTCAATGTTCCCTAATGAAATCTATTCTTTAACACCATCATTTAAATACCTGACAGTGGTTGCTCTGTATCTAATAAAAGGTCTGGTTGGCTTTCTAAGTGACTATGCTGTTTTCTTCATACTGAACTAAAACCTCATGTTCTGGTTCTTTCCAGGAGAGTCTTAAAAATGTAAAACTAGGGTATCAGATCCTGGATAGCTCAGGCACAGGATCCTGAGCTATCCAGGATCTTCAAATCCAGGCTGGGATTTACACCAACAGCCTCCAGTGTGGGTCCTTACGTAATACCCTTTCCACTACTGCCTACTTTGTAATACACAAACATGTTTTCACAATATAAGAATCATGTAGCTCATAGATACAGATGCACAAGACTGGTATGATCCATAAATCAAACCTCAGCTAAGAAACAACACCTTTTTTTTGGGAATTGGTCTACATGTGGCTTTTAGAGCAAATCGTTTGTTTTCTTTAAATGTTGTGTATTTTTTAGGAAAAACATTTAATGAGGTTCTTAACGGAGATGTTAGATGAAGCTGCTCCTAAACTAAACTAAAGCAGCTATTTATCTAAACAGTTATTTATCAGTCAGAGGAAAATGTGAGTTTGGTTCTAAAAAGGATTTAGCATTTGTTTTCTGAAAAGTATCTGATCTTTTTAGCTGGAACCAGACTCTGTAAGCTCTCCACTGCGTTCCTGTCTCCATTTATATTAAATTCATAACAAACAGTAATGGAAACATTATTTTTTTAGATCAAGAATATAAATAAATGTAAATTATTCAAACCCTGACAGATGGCGAAAGACAAATCTGTGTCGTATCTGTAGCATTAAACACATGCAAGTGTTTTGCAGTGTGAAACTTCTGTTCCAGACTTTTTTGTACTACCCTGATCGTAAGAAAGCGCTATAAAAATAAGCTTAACATTCATGTTTGCAGCAGAACCTCAGATCGGCTCTGTTCAGGAACAAGTGCTCTGAGATTTTCTTAAATGTAGAGTGCATTATGAATAAAATGTATTATTATTATTGTTTAGTCATAAGACATCCAATTAATCATAATAATAAAAAAATGTCTCAAATATTACTGTATGTGCAATATTAATCCATGCATGTATGATAGTTGATGAGCAATAGTGCCGAGGTAAAGAGGAAGAGCACATAAATTTAGCTGATGCAGAGAAAAGACGAGAGGAAGATGCTGAGAACTGCAGGGAGAGATATTTTAGTGACTGAGGATATAAAGAAACAGATAAAAATCAAAGAAGAGAAAACATGGAGACGAACAATCTGCTTAAGCCTGATCTCTATGTGCGAGTCATGCTCCTAGCTAAAACCACAATCCACTCACACACACACACACACACACACACACACACACACACACACACACACACACACACACACACACACACACACACACACACACACACACACACACACACACACACACACACACACACACACACACACACACAGCAGCAGTACAGGCAGAGCCAGCAGAGAGTCTGCCGACTAGCAGTCATGACAGACGTGGGTGAGTAGCTTCATGCTTCTTCCTGTGTGTATCTGTATGGAATGGATGGTAAGATAGATAGATAGATAGATAGATAAATACTAGATAGATACTAGATAGATAGATACTAGATATATATATATATAGATAGATAGATAGATAGATAGATAGATAGATAGATAGATAGATAGATAGATAGATAGATAGATAGATAGATAGATAGATAGATAGATCTGTGTCTTTAAGGAATGACTGCAGTCCAGATTGTCTAAATCCCTCTTAACATGAACTGGATTAGACTCTCCAGCTTTGACCCCCCCAGCATAGTAAATACCTCTGTTGTGTCATTGTGTTCTTGCTCATGTGTTGGACCATAAGACACGTTCTTTAACTCACTAGCAGGAAACTCTGTAATATTGCAGCAACACTGATCATGTGACTCCTATGTCTCTCTGTCTCTCTTCTACACACACACACACACACACACACACACACACACACACACACACACACACACACACACACACACACACACACACACACACACACACACACACACACACACACACACACACACACACACACACACACGGTCACAAAAACAAACAGACCATGTATGTAGCGACAGTGGAGAGGAAAAACTCCCCTTTAACAGGAAGAAACCTCTAGCAGAACCAGGCTCAGTACAAGCAGCCATCTGCCACGACCGACTGGGGGTTTGAAGAGAAAGAAAACTAAAATAGATGCAGAGGAAAATGAATAAAGAGTTTATAGCAGCAGTTGTAGAACGTCACTGGAAGCATCTCAGCCCATGTTCTCATCAAGAAGCTTTCTCAGCTACCAGAGACAGACCTGGTGTAGCTACTATGGAGAGAAGAACACTAAAGGAAACAAAAGGTTAACAAGGTTGAAATAACATAACTAAGTAGATTGGACAAAGGAAGAAAGTAGCAGAGAGAGAAGTGGTCAGATTGTCCTCCAGCAGTCTAAACCTATAGCAGCAGAACTATAGAAATAACTTAAATAACTTAACCCTATAGAGTGAGACATGAAGAAGGTAGAGCAAAGGAGAACCGTCTGTCAAGACTGAGTTCCTCCCCAAACCAGATATTAATTGTTATCTATGGTTATCTAAGGTGAACAAACATTATTTCTATTTATTTACATCCCTGATGAAGCAGAGTTAGTTTAAGTTTGAATACATTTAAATGTGTCTTATCAAAGTTTTTAAAGACTTTCTAACTCGGAACAAAACAAGCCAAAACAGGCTCTTGATTCTATTCTCCTCAGGTGGAATCCACTGCCTAAAAACCTGAGATCTAAAGTAATTGTTGGCTTCTTTACCTTTGCTTAAATTTGATGATTTAAACAATCTGTTAATGATTAGACATTTTTTAAAAGCTCTATTTCTGTATTTAGTTCACTAACATACGTACATAACCACCCATAAAAAGAGTGGATTAAAACCATAATAATGAACAAAATAAATTGCTGTTCTTTGCCAAAAGTCATCAGACGTTTGTATACATATTGGTAAAGAATGGTGGGACTTCCTCTATTCTCCTTAAGTTATTCTGTATGTTTGCATTACAAACTGAAGATCTGATGTTGCCTTTGTAAAAACAAGAGGACTAATTAAACTTTATATTCAGAATGCAGACTCAGATATGTGTTTTACAGTTGAGATTGATGTCGGATGCATTTCTGCTTATGTTGTAGACTCTCTAAATGAGGCATTGAAGGCCATAAGTGTGAGCACGGAGCTGATTGAAGAAGAGCTGAAGCCTCATCTGGATGCCGTCCTGACTGCTCTGCTTGAGAAGAGTGAGTTATTGTAACACATCTATGGAGAACAGCACAACTAAGAAGAACTTTAGGGATTTTGCTTCTAGACTTACATTACCCCCCAGCAGAGACCACGTCATTATCTTTATCTTTAATTTTTTTATTTAATCTCAGAATGCACATTTCCTCACAGCACACATGGTTACAAGGGGAGAAATCAAAAAGGATTTCACTCAAATGTTTTACTGCATTTTTGCATCCCAAAACAAAACTGAGAACTGGACAGACAGACAATAGTGTGTGGTTCGATTACACCAATCTGGCGCTGCAAATAGCTGCCTCAGTGTATTTACACCACCTGCAATTTCCCCACTGTGGGACTAATAAAGGATTAATTATTAATATTATTATTAATAGCAGGAATGAAAGAACATTTCTGTTGTATATTTGAAAAGGAAAATGGATTTGTGTGTCAACAGAGAAGGATGCAGCTACTGAGATTCTGAGAAGTGGGATTCTACCCACCCTGGCTCAGGCCTTACAGAGCAGAAGCAGCCTGAGCGGCCAGGTGGCTTTGTTGGTGGCAGAAATGGCACGAGAAGGTACAGCTTTACTCACGTTTGCAAATGTTTGTGCTTTTCTTTTCATTCTAGTGCAACACTTAACTAAATCTTTGATTCATCATACTCTGTTCTCTGTCTTTTTTGACAGTAACAGATATTTTGTTTTAACAGAAGTTTCTTCAGTAAAATGGTGCTTAAACACAAATCATCTGGTTAAAAAGCTCCCAGAACACAACGTGACACCAACCCTTCTGGACACATATCTGACTCAATTCACAACTAGATGATTTCATCTTTTGCCAAAGTACTAGGCTAACATTCACATTTCCTCCAAGTTCTAGAATAACTCATTGAGGATCTAGTGTCTACATATCAGTGCAGTTCCAGATAATTATTAGGGCACAAAACTTTTTTTCTATGAAAATCGAAAAGTGTGATGATTAGTGTTTTTTTGTTTGCAGGAGGCTACATGACTCAGATGGCGTCTCATGTCTTAACTGCTAAAGTCTTCCATACTTACAGGTCTTCCATGAAAGAATCATAGGAAAATCGAAAAGAAAAGACGCTAAAATAATGAGGTAGAAATAAACATAGAATCAGATAAAATAATCAGAGGAAATGTAGTCCAGCCTTGGGAACGATAAAAAGGAAATGTGAGGGAGGGAGAATCACTGGATGAGCTAAATTGAGACTCGTGGAAAAACAAGAGGTAAATCCTCTAACACTAACTTCAGATAAATAAATAAAAATTTAGAAGATTATAAACTAATAAACTCAGGAAATACATTATATGAATGACCTGTGGAATACAGGATCCACAAGATTCTGTTTATTTTTATGGTGCCAATTTGCAACACATGTTGTCTCCAGACACTTTACAGAAAAAGCATTTCGTTCCAATCATAAAAACATGATGAACAAATAAGTTTAGAAACATTCCAGGTTAAGAAGGAACTTACAGAACTACCAGACTTTCAGAAAAAGATACAATGGAAGCCAAATTTCTGAGGTTTAGATTTCTGATCATGGGTAGATTTTCATTGTTTAAAGTTTATGAAGCTACTTATTTGCTATGGAAGTTGAAGAAGAGCCTACATGGTAGGTTAGAAAACTAAAATTTACATGATGAAACATTTTTACTTTAAAATTGTCAGAAAATATATGCTTTAAAAAGACAAGATTAAACCAATTCTTTCTTGGAAACACAACGTGAATTCATGGACAGCCAACAGGTCTCAAGATGTACATGAAGAAGGCTGGTAGATTTATGCTGGGCAGCACCTCATGAATTTCAGAAACATAGTTAGGAGGAAAGCCCAATGTATTCTTAAGCAATCATGATTTTTCTAAAGTTGAAATGCTTGACAGAGTGCCAACAGATTTTGAATAATTGATTGTTGTCTCTGTTTGTGTGGTAGCTACGGTGAGAGAACCATGCATTGAGGCAGGCATGGTGAAGGCCCTGGTTCCTCACCTGAACAGCACTGACCAGGATATGTTGCTAAACACGGGTAGGGCGATTGGGCGCATCTGCTTCGACAACAGTGAGTGATCTTATAGAGTTCTCAGGATATTTATGTTCAGATACAGTCTGACACATTCCATTTAAATTAGTGTTGGTGTAGCATGTTCCTGTAGATGCTACTGTCTCTGCAGGAGACAATAGGAGTGTTTCATCACATAGAATCAAAATGAAAATATTTGACACAAAGAATGGTGTCAAAAATAAGTATGTGAAAATCTATTAATGAATAGAAATAGAAATCCTTATTGTCCCACACTGGGAAAAATCACATGTAACAGCAGCTTCACGTAATGTGGGTTCTCACACTATAGATATATTTAGTTAGCCTTTTTGTTTCTAATGTAGAAATATTGCTCTCTATCTGTTATCCCATCCTAAAGCACCTTTCTCGTCTCACAGCACATCAACAGGACCAGTTAGTCCAGAGTGGTGTAATCCCCAGATTAGTGTCCATAATGAAGGAGTACTCTGACAATGACCCGCTCGTCAACGTCTGCCTGCTGGCTCTCTGTAATCTGGCTGATTTGGGTACTTATCTTTGAATGTTTCTCATTATAAGACATAGTTATTACCTGGTTGAAGTTTGAATCAAAGTTCCTCTTTGTTTAAACCTGTATTTGTCTAGCAAAGTTTAGACTCTGTTAACAGAAACAAAAAAACTTCTTAGTTTTCCTACTATGATATTATTTTATAATAAAATCCTGACCTTGTTTTATTGTTTTACTGATTATAGCAATACAAACTCACTGCCAGGAGTGTCTGACTCCCAGCCATCTCTAGGTCTATTAACAAACTACAGAACTGTAAAATCGGAACGGCAGCTAGTCAACGGACTGATAATGCATGTTGTGTTGGATCAGCTAAAGAGTGTTAGGAAAGAAACAGAAAATGTAAAAACCACTATATGCAGCAGCTCATGTGGACCTTGGGGCGGGCTCTCCAATCTCTGATGCCGAAGTCACCAGATGTGGTTAAAAATCTCATCCACCCCCGGTGGTAAGGCCCCGGGGGTGGATGAGATTCTCCCAGAGTTCCTTAAGGCTCTGGATGTGGTAGGGTTGTGACGGTTAACCCGACTCTGCAGCATCACGTGGATGTTGGGGACAGTTCCACTGGATTGGCAGACCAGAGTGTGTTCCAACTATAAAGGAGTTTAAACTCTTAAGCCTCCCCGGTAAGGTCTATTTGGGGGTTCTGAGGAGGAGGGTCCGTCGGATAGTCGAACCTCGGATTCAGGAGGAGCAGTGTGGTTTTCGTCCTGGTCGTGGAACACTGGACCAACTGTATACCCTCAGTAGGGTCTTGGAGGGTGCATGAGAGTTCGCCCAACGAGTCTACATGTGTTTTGTGGACCTGGAGAAGGCTTTCGACTGTGTCCCTCGGGGGTTCCTGTGGGGGGTACTTCGGGAGTATGGGGTACCAGGCCCTTTGAAACGGGCTGTTAGGTCCCTGTATGATCGGTGCCAGAGCTTGGTCCGCATTGCCGGCAGTAAGTCAATCTCTTTTCCGTTGAGAGTTGGACTCAGCCAAGGCTGGCATTTGTCACCGATTCTGTTCATAACTTTTATGGATAGAATTTCTAGGTGCAGCCAAGGTGTTAAGGGGGTCCAATTTGATGACCTTTGGATTGCATCTCTGCTTTTTGTGGATGATGTGGTCCTTTTGGCTTCATCAGCTCGTGATCTGCTGCTCTTGCTGGAATGGTTTGCAGCCGAGTGTGACGCGGCCGGGATGCGAATCAGTGCCTCCAAGTCTGAGGCCATGCTCTTAAGCCGGAAAAGGGTAGAGTGCCTTTTCTGGGTCGGGGGGAAGGTCCTGCCTCAAGTGGAGGAGTTTAAGTATCTTGGGCTCTTGTTCACAAATGGGGGGAAAATGGAGCGGTAGATCGATAGACGGATTGGTACGGCGTCTGCAATAATGCGAGCGCTGTACTAGTCCGTCATGATGAAGAGAGCTGAGTCAAAAAGCGAAGCTCTCGATTTACCGGTCAATCTACGTTCCTACACTCATCTATGTTCATGAGCTTTTGGGTCAAAATCGGCTGAAATGGGTTTCCTCCACAGGGTGTCTGGGCTCTCCCTTAGAGATAGGGTGAGGAGCTTGGCCAACCTGGAGGGACTCAAAGTAGAGCATCTACTTCTCCACATCTAGAGGACCATCGAGGGGCTTGGGCATCTGGTTAGGATGCCTCCTGGACGCCTCCCTGGTGAGGTGTTCCGGGCCCGTCCCACTGGGAGGAGGCCCAGAGGAAGACCCAGGACACGCTGGAGGGACTATGTTTCTCGGCTGGCCTGGGAACGCCTTGGCATTCCCCCGGACAAGCTGGCCCAAGTGGCTGGGGAGAGGGAAGTCTGGGTCTCCCAGCTGTTGCCTCCGCAAGCCGATCCCGGATAAGCGGAAGAAAATGGATGGATGGATGGAGTCTCTGAACATGGATGTTTTGATATATATTTTCTAGGGTCATCAGTGGGTTTGTAAAGGGTCGCTGGCCAGAAACTATTGCTGTTTGGGGATCCCTGGACAACAGACGTCATCTAACTGCATCGACAGAGAAAGATTAAATTAGATTTTTTTCACAGGGTTTGCTTTTGATCTCTTAATTTATGAATATTTATGAAAATTTTCTGCTCACAACAAAGCAAACAAACAACAAACAAAGCAAAGTCCATAAAGACATGGTATTAATATTAACAAAATAATATGAAGTGGTAAAGTTTATTTACATAAACCATATATCTAGACATATCCACCAAGAGTTTTATTTTGGTTTATCCTTGTTCATAAATGTGTATTATTTAGTGAGAATAACAAACAGCTTACCATGTCAGTAATTACAGGGCCTTGTGCTAACAGACTGTGCACGAGAGGCCCTGGTGGAGCAGCAAGTAGCGCATACGCTAATCCTTCAGCTGAAACGGGCTCCTGATGCAGAACGCCGCCATGTCATCTTGGAAATACTGGGCTCACTGGGGGAAAGTGGTAAGATGAATGTTGAGCTATGGTGGAGTTACAATAACAAGACAACATTTCTTGTCAGTTTCTACTGTATTTCTAAACAGACCTAAATGAAATGAAATTAAATCAAAGTAACAATGCAAATATTTCTATATTGCTTCAAAATAACAAAAGACTTTGAATTGTTAAAGAGAAAAAATGCAAAGTCCAAAGTAACTACAACCAACCTCACATACCGACACAGCATTGTGTAAAACGTTTGAAATATCACACACAATAACAGCTCTTTGGTCTCTCATGCCAACAGATGCACTAAAGCTGCAGTTTGCAGAGTCAGGAGTGCCAGAAGCTTTATCACTGATGATTAGAGATCTTCAAGGACATTCCGACCCCCATGACCTCTGCAGCATAAAGATTGCTTCCAACCTGATAGTGTCACTGCTTTTAGGAGGTGAGTGGTGAAGAGATTATTATTACCCATCTTATCTAAAACTGCAAGGTGTTATACTCAGTCTGACAATGGAGATCTAGATCATCTGGTATCTAGAAAGTCAAACACAACACAATACTGTATAGTACTCTACTGTTTCACTAAGCTGCTGTTTATTGAAATAGATTTTAGTGAAGTCATGTCAAACTAAGGTATTTCATTATTAACAGGCTTTTTAGTCTGGGTTATTAGGTCAGTTTGAATTTCAATGGAAGCATCGTATCACAGATAGACTGGAATGATCTATGCTACTCATGGGAAAATGTGTTAATTATGTATATTATAAACTTACATTTTGATGTGTCTTTTTGTATATGTGTGTTCCAGATGAATCTATGCAGAACTGTTTTTGTGAGGGATCAGGCGTGGTCTACCAGGATATCCTGTCCTGGCTGCAGAGCTCTAACACCCAGCTCCAACTGTCAGGGGCCCTTGCCATAGCCAACTTTGCTAGAAATGGTACGATTGCTGTGTGAATGGATTGTCTTTAACAAGTAGAACATTGTTGAGAGTACTTAAAAAAATGTACTCTGATTTGCAACAACTAGACTCTAGAGGTACAATCAATGATTCCTCTCTTACTGAGAAAGTAGTAATCATGTTTGGGAGGACGTCAACAATTTTAGTTTTTTGTAGGTTAAATTTTGTTTATTAAGAATGCCAATTCATTACTGCTGAGAGCTGCAGGAATGATTGCTGCTGCAGGAATGATTGCTGGTAAGTTTGTGTGTTTTTGTCAGACAGTAACTGTGTGAAGATGCTGGATCTCGGTGTGGTTCCACACATCCTGACATTGTTGGAGCAGCATTTGGAGGAAGGCGACGTCTCTGTTCAACACGCTGGGCTGAGCGCACTCAGGAACCTGGCCATTCCTGGTACTCTTCCAAGCAATGCACTAACAGCTGAACCATGATGTTACTGTATGTCAGAAATATTTATGCACTCATTTAAATATTTTGATTTGAATTGTAGAGCAGAACAACTATGAGATTGAGGGGTGACATTGTTCCAGTGAGTAGAGTAATTATCTTGAAAAAAGGCAGGTTACAAATTCAACTTTAGTTGTCTCCTGCATGTTGTTGTGCAAGGCGCTTCATCCAAAGTTGTATGTGAATGTGGCTGTAGCGTAAACAGTTTTTAATGGTCAGTATGAGTTTCCTCCGCAGGGTCAATTGGCTCTCTCTTAGAGGTAGGGTGAGAAGCTTGGTCATCCGGCAGGGACTAAGCGTAGAGCGGCTACTTCTCCACGTCCAGAGAAGCCAGTTAAAGTGGCTCTGGCATCTGAATAGGATTCCTTCTGGACGCCTCCCTGGTGAGGTGTTCAGGGAACGCCTCAGGATTTCCCCAGTTAAGCCGGCCCAAGTATCTGTGGAGAGGGAAGTCTGGGTCTCCCTATTTAGAACACTTCTCCCGCGACCCGACCCTGGATAAGAATGGATGGATGGATGGAAGAACTAATAGACATCACGTTGTGTGTTATGGAAATTGTTGCCCCTACCAATGTGGCTTAATGTGCAAACTTTCAAAATGAGAAAGGATAAACTGAAGATAAAAGATTTTAATTTACGCAATATTTTAAATATAGGAATACTCATATTTACCGAACAAACTCAGGTAATGAGAAAGTTGTACAACATCCCACCAACATGTAAAGATGTGTGTAAGGTTCAGTCCTTTCAGTATGTTTTATAGGTTGTCCACTGGAGTTACCTGAGCCACGCCCAGGTGCACCTGATCACCAAGTGCACCTCATCACTAGAGACGAGTCCTGGAGGGTTTAAAGGAGCGGTGGACTCACTTCTCGTCGCCTGAGTATTAGTTGCATTTGGTAACGTACATCTCTGAGCCAGCCTTCTTGGGTCTAGTTTTAATCTCCACTTTAGTTTTTGTCTCATAGCCTTCCCTGTAGTTTGGTCGTCACTAGTTCCATCTTTTGTTATTTTGATACTTTGATTATTTTGTTACTTTGCCTTCTTCCCCTTCCCCGTTCTCATCCCTTCCTGCGCTCCCCTTTCCCCAGGTCACCCACAGAGTCAATATACTCTCCGTACAGATAACTCCCCGGTCTGCTCAATCATCTGGTTTCACAGCTCCTTCCTCCAGCTCGGTCTGCCCGCTCTCCTTCATCCTCTCTCCGCCGCACACAACCCCTTGGACAACAACCATAACATTACTGGAAGGACTCACCACTCAATCCTCCTGGCGTTCATCAAGTAAGATCGTTCCTGTTCATTCTTCCCATCCGTTCACAGTGTTCCCGGTTTCCCACGTCGTCCTCTGTTCCTCCGAGTACCGTTTGCCTCTGGTCCCCGCCTCTGTAAGACATCTCAAACTATCCCATTTCCCGTTGACACTTCACTAAGCTCTCACTGCTGTCGGATTACTCACCTGTGCTTCCCGTTGCCATCAGACGTCCTCATCTCTGGTTACTTTTGCCGTTGTCGATCCCGCTGCTGATCACCGCTGGTTCCAATTGCCGCTGGTTTCCCGTTTGCTGTTTATTCCCCTGGTCCAAGAACACATCATCTTTTTCAATAAATCCTTATAATTGTACTCCTGAGAGTTCTCTGGTTTATGTGGGACCGCAGACTAACAGTATGACAGAACACTCAGGCCCTACAGACTCACAGGAGGCTCTCAGGAGGGTCATTTCCGATCAGTCAACAATACTCCATTCTCATGAAACTGTCCTTCGTTCACTTTCTGAGCAGCAGGATACCACCAATCAGACCCTGGAACAGATTACTCACCTCCTACAGACGCTCGTTCCCAGACCTTCTGATGTCGGTCCACCCCCGTACGAGGGCGCTTCCGCCTCTTTCCGCCTTCACCTATGCATCGCTCACTTCCGGTTCCCCACAGCGTGTCACTTCCGGTTCCGGAGCCTTATTCCGGAGAGGCTGGCGGTTGCGTGGGATTTATTATGCAGTGTTCTCTAGTATTCGCTTATTCCCCACAATCCTTTCCCAGTGATGATGCCAAAATAGCGTTTGTTATCGGTCAGTTATCCGGTAAAGCGCTGAAATGGGCTGAATCCCGGTTTCACAGATACCCTGAGTTCTGTTTATCTTATTCTGACTTTAGAGATGAACTTTCTTGCTTTGCTCTCGACGAAGGCGGACGCTTTCTCTCTGTCTCCCGACCTTCCCCTTATCTGTCCTGCGTCAGCTCTGCGTTTTGTGTTTTTTCATTCTTTTTTATTTATTTTTTATTTATTTTTTCATTCTTTTTGGAGCTTCTCTCTGCATATCTTCCGAAAACCGAAAAATCCATCAGAAAGATGCCTCCTTTTTCTTTTTCTGAGGATGACTACGCTAATCTCCTTCAGAAACCCAACATGCTGCAAACCAAAATCCAACGACTAGAAGTAAATGCGGAAATAAATGGCGATTACGATACAACTCTACCACTTACTGGACATGATGCTGCTACCCGTCAGCTGATCAGCACGGGCAAGGACAACCAGAAACAAGAGGATGTTGCTTTGAAAAACAAGACAAGTAATGTCTGGAATGTGCTCGGCGCTAAACCGAAGAGTAAGTCATCTCAGAGGAAGAAGAGAGAAATCTGCGTTGCGACCGGCTGGCCTGCACTACCGACGAGACCAAAATCCTCCTCAACTCTAGTCGTTCGCAGGACACAGACTTGGACAGCTGTCGGTGGAAAACCAAAAATGAAGCTTCCTCCTCCTCAAACAACTATCCCACTACAGAACAGATTTGCACCACTACAGAAATCTAGTTCTCCACTTGATCACCAGAAGTCACATGAAGTCTCTTCACACAGCAAGGTAAACTGAAAAAGCAAATCAGAAAATAAAAGACAAAGAGGGAAGCTAATGCCTGGTCCTGAGACTCTGATTGTTGGTTATGCTGCGGTGAAGGATTTAAGATACGTGTGTGGGAAACGTACAAAAATACTGTACTTTCCAAAGGACATGGTATCCGATGTGAGAGACAATATTGTGGAAATTCTGGCTGAACATCCAACTGCTGATTCCAGAGGAGTGAATGCTGCAAGTCAATGACTCGATGCAATCTGCTGGGGTTCCTTAGATTGGAAACTTTTTAAATTGATTTGCTATGATGTATCTTTGATTTTAATTGATTTTCTGTGAAGTGCCTTGAGACGACACCTGTTGTAAATTGGCGCTATATAAATAAACTGATTCTTGATTCTTGATTAAGACCTTTGTTCTACACCTGGGATCTAACGACACTGTGAAACGGCAGTCTGAGGTGCTGAAACAGGACTTCAAGAAGCTTTTAGATACAGTTAATAATTTGGATGCTGACGTGTTCATTAGTGGCCCTCTACCACCAATGAGAGGAGATGAGAGCCTGAACAAATGGCCGTCAGGTGTGTGTGCCACTTACACCTTTAGTTATATTGACAATTTCAGTTTTTTCTGGGACCGCAGACATTATTTTAAGGTAGATGGTCTCCACCTAAATATATCTGGAGTTAGGCTGTTTGCAGCTAATCTATTCTATGTTTTGAGTTCCCATTCTGCTCCAGCGACCAAGGACAGAACGAAGCAAAAACATGAAGATAAGGATAAGGATGTGACGCAGCCCAGAGATTTCCCAGAGACGGCGGCACCCCAGCCCCCACCTGCGCCTCCAGATGACCTCCTCCTGGAGCTCTCTGAGATACCGCCTCCACTAAAAGGCAGGAATGATGACCCGCCCTCAGCAAGATCATCCTCCCAATCTTTCCTCTTCTGGATTTTACTGAACACATGAAGGAGCTGGTTAGTGTTGCCACCAGGATGACCCCATGCCCCAGTCCTCTCCTTTCCCGTCGTCCTGCAACTCCTCCCCCAACACAAACTCCTTATGTCAACTCCATTTCTAGTGTACAGAGAGTCCTGCGAGTGAGTCATTTGAAACAACTGCTAGATGAATGATATTTATCGGGTCCAGGCAGCAGTACCGCATGTACCCATGGCTCATTCCAGGATAAGCCGGGGCCCGATGTGGAAGTACCTTCCTTCATCCCTGTAGTAATACGTAACAGAAAACGATTAGTCAGCCATCAAAACAGTCCAAAAAAGTATGTACGCATCTCAAATCTTGTGTTCACTACTCGTCAGCCACAGTCAGCAAATTACAGTAACACGCTGAAACTCCCTGTACTAAATGTCAGATCTTTGGCAGGGAAAACCTTTTTTATTAATGATTTGATATCATCTCATAACCTTGATTTTATGTTTTTAACCGAGACATGGCTTGATAAAAACACAGCTGATACAGTCTTGATTGAAGCTAGTCCACCTCACTTCAATTTTTTATCTGAAACACGTCAAAACCAGAGGGGTGGGGGGAATGTGCCATATTCAGGGACAATATACCCATCCATAAATGAGCATTTGGG
>JAVLVB010001245.1:3719-19203 GCA_032876305.1 Orestias chungarensis
AACAACTTCTGTCTTTTCAGAGTTCAAGAGCAGAAAGTTTAATGTCATCCACATTTTTATGTCATCTAGACATGCCTGTAATCTACCAAACTGACTGGATTCATCTGGATTTATAGATAAATACAGTTGTGTATCATCAGCATAACAGTGGAAATTAACACCATGCTGTCTGATGATTTTACCAATAGGGAGCATGTATGTAGTAAATAGAATTGGGCCAAGTACAGAACCCTGTGGTACTCCACAAGTACCTTTACAATGAGGAGAAAATTTGTCATTTAGATGAACAAACTGGGATCTATCAGACAAATACGATTTAAACCAGCCTAGTGCTGTTCCCTTGATCCCCACAGTGTGTTTGAGCCTTTCAATGAGGATATTGTGATTGACTGTGTCAAAAGCAGCACTGAGATCTAATAGAACTAGAATAGACACAAGCCCATTGTCTGAGGCCATGAGAATATCATTAGTAACTTTAAGGAGAGCTGTCTCAGTGCTATGATGAGCACTGAAACCTGACTGAAATTCTTCAAATAGGTCATTATTTATCAAATGCTCTCTCAGTTGATTAGCAATAATTTTTTCAAGGATTTTAGATAAAAAAGGAAGATTAGATATGGGTCTGTAATTTATTAAGTTTTCTTGATCAAGAGAAGGTTTCTTAAGTAGGGGTTTTATTACAGCTACCTTAAGAGCCTCTGGTACATAACCATAACTAATGACAATTTAATCATTTCCAAAATGTGGGTAATAATAGGAAATACTTCTTTAAACAATTTTGTCTAAAATGGCAGTAAAGGCTACATCTAGTCTATCATTTTTGGTGTCAACGTGAATGTTAAAATCTCCCACTATCATGATTTTATCAGTGTTTAACACTATATCAGATAAAAAATCTGAGATCTGATCTATAAATTCAGAGTAAGGACATGGCGGACGATACAAAATAACAAACAGAAGTGGTTTAATTCTTTTAGAGGTTTGATGAGGAAGGCTAAGGGTTAAATGTTCAAAAGAACTATAACTATTAGGTGGTCTGGGATTAATTAATAAACCTGATTGGAATATGCTTCCTACTCCTCCACCTCTCCCAGTACTTCGAGGAATGTGAAAGTTTGAATAATTAGAGGGAGTTGATTCATTGATACTAACATAATCCTCTTGCTCCAGCCAGGTTTCTGTGAGACAAAGCAAATCAATTTGATTATCAAGAATTAAATCATTAACTAATAAGGACTTTGGGGTTAGAGATCTGATGTTCAATAAGCCACACTTAATAGTTGTACATTTTTGTTTCATCTGAGTTGTTTTTATCTTTATGAGATTGTCAGGGTTAGCTCTTTTTAGATTGATCTTTAAAGCATTTGGTTTTGGCCGTGGGCAAGACACCGTCTCAATAATGGGTAGGTAACTATAGCCGCAGAGAGGAGTTCTAAACTACGACTGTGCTTCCTGGTCTGGACCCTGGTTTGTCAGTAATTTGGGGATTTAATAAATTCGGCCATATTTCTACAAAGAAGAGCTGCTCCGTCCAAAGTGGGATGGATGCCGTCTCTCCGGATCAGACCAGGTTTTCCCCAAAAGGTTTTCTAATTATCAATGTAACCCACACCCTTTTCTGGTCACCACCTAGATAGAGTCCGACATTGTTTTTGCAAATTCACATACACTGAAGTAACACTAATTTTAGTAACCTCCGATTGGCATAACCGGGTGTCATTGCCGCCAGCGTGAATAACAATCTCACTGTATTTACGATTATCCTTAGCCAGGTGTTTGAGGTATGATTTTATGTCGCCTGTTCTGGCCCCTGGCAAATATTTGACTATGGTTGCTGGTTTCACTGAAGCAACGTTTCTGACTATGGAGCTGCCAATTACCAGAGTCCTTTTCTCAGCGGGTGTATCGCTGAGTGGGGAAAATCGGTTTGAAACGTTAACAGGTTGGTGGTGAGCCAAAGCCTGGGTTCTGGGACTATGCTTTCTGTGTACAGTCACCCAGCCAGGCTGCTTACCCACCTGCATGGAAACTGCTAGAGGATCACTAGGGAAACCTGTTCTTGTTGGCTCCACGCCAGCTAATGGGCCTCGGCTATCTGCGAGTGTTTCAATAGCGGAGCCGAGCTTCCAATTCACATACCCTCGCCTCCAAAGCTAAAAAAAGCTACATTTAATGCACGTACCATTATCTCTAAAGGAGGCAGAGGAATAACTAAACATCTGACACACAGAGCAGGAAAGAGAAGAAGCAGAGGGAGAAGCCATAGCACCGTTAGAAGTTAAGCTACCTAAGCTAGCGAGTGCTCACGACAGAAAAAAAGGTCGGTTAAGGGTGCTTTACTTGATTAAAAACACGACACGTTAACCAAGATGTTGAGGAGGATCTGTTTAGGTGACTTCAGGATCGGGCGTCTGCTTTTTGATCTCTTTTCTGATCTCCAGCCACTGGACCAGCTCACAGCCGAGTGCGAAGCGGCCGAGCATGAAATTCATCACCTCTAGATCCGAGACCTTGGTCTGGAGCCAGAGAAGTGTAGATGGCTTTCTTTTGGTTGGGGTTAAGGATTCTTGCCTGAGTAGCAGAGTTTCAGGATGGATGGAGGGAAGACTGATAGACGGGTTGTTGCATCATCTGCAGTGAAGTGTGCACTGTACCGGCTAGTCGTGGTGAAGTTAGATCTGACCAGAGAGGCAAAACGTACAATTTACAAGTCAATCTTCGTTCCTACCCTCTTCTAATAGTCACATGGTTTGGGTATAGACCAAAATAGTTGATCGTCAATATATACAACAAGGACGTGGTTAGGGTTAAAGATTAAACTTTTCTGATTTTTTTCATCCACAGTGACTGAGATTGAGCTGTTAGGGTAAACAAAGCTAGTAGTAGCACCTACAGGCGGCTTCTGTCATCTGTAATTATTTTTGATCTAAAACTGTGACTACAGCTGCATGTTTCCCTGCCATGTCCATTCAGTTTCTGAGCCCCTGAATTGTTTCCACCTTACGTCCGCCCCATCAGGTTGGAATCCAGAACTACAGCGCTGCGGCCAGCTGTCAGTCGCGGCCCAGTAAGACCCGCAGCAACTACGGCAAGCTCTTCGTGGTCCTCGTCATCATCGGCTCCGTCTTCATGGTGATCATTACATCAGGGTTCATCTACACTTGCTGTCAAAGACGACTGCCTGGACTGAAGAGCATGGTGGGTGAAGACATAGGATATGCTGCTCTAAAATCTCTTATGGACTTTTCAGAACCATGGCATCACTGTCCTGCAACCTCTGGTTTTATCCATCCATCCATCTATCAATCAAACCGTAGCGTATTAATATTCACAATCAACTTCCAAACTTATTTGATTTATTTCATTTTTCACACAAAAATGGATGTTTAACATGAGATCTTCTGAACTTCATTGATCTTAAGAAACTATAGAGGTTTCTGCATCAAGCGTAGATTTCAATCACTGTTTTCTGAGATGAAAATATGCGAAAAAGTATAAAAAAGTTGTGAATAGTTGTTTCCAAATGTAGTAGGATAAACATGCTTCTCACACATATAGTAAACAGCAAACATGACATAACATAGCAGCATAGCTGAGCCAGTTATTTAGTCCCGTTATGCTAACTTAGAGTCTTGGACCATTTTGTCATGGTCTGACAGTTTCCGTGTTGGTTTATTGTGTTCCCTGTCGTTTTTCCCTGCTTTCTCTCTCTCAGCCAACCACATTACAATCAGTATCAGCTGTAGTTACTTTCATTAATTAGGTTCCACCCCTCACAAACAGTATTTAGGCTTCTCTCCTCCTTTTCCTCCCTGCCGGATTCTCCCTAATGTTTCCCTGTGTTTCTAGTGTCCTTGTTGCTGTAAGCCATGTAAGTCATCATTAATGTTAAATAAATCATCTACTGTGAAATTGCAGCTGTCTGCTATGCATTTTGGTCCAGTTACTGCTAAGACCGTGAGAGAATAATCCGGCCAAAGAAAGGACCAAGCTAGTAGACAGCGGTGGGTCCAGCAACAGTTGGAGTTAGCTCAGAGGAATCTATATAAAGATGTGGAAATCCTTCCTTCTCCAATGCTGCTGGAGGAGATGGAGCAAGCTACCTTACAGAATTCTGGTTCACTAACCTTTATGTCCGAATCTGCTGTTTCCTCATAACCTCGGCAGAAACAACGCAGAAGTGTTCCTCCAAGTTATCCAAATTATGTTCCTGCTCCAAGTCCAAACATCGACGCAGCGACTGGCTCGGAGATGATCACTCTGTTCGAGTTTCTTCGGCGCGACGCAGAGAAAGAGTCGGACCGAAGTTCCTGTGGTGCCACCATCTTCTTACCGAGGGACGCAGCTGGCGATCCCTCCTCCTGGAAGCGGTCCGCGGCGATACAGCTCATCTCCGCCTTCTCAGGACGTTAAATCCTCTCCGCATCAAGGACGCCGCCATACTTACGGCACCTCACGGACTGCTCCTGTGGCTGACTCTTCTCACTAATACCGGGAAGGCCAGCGTGATGCTGCGCAGATGCCTTCACTTCTCTCCTGTGGGACTTCAGTGCACGATTCAGAACTTTCGGCTGGGTTTTTGGCTGCCGATCCTCCTCGTTGTGCTGCGTCTTCCTTCCGAGGCTCACGGCTTGCTATTCCACCTCCAGGAACTGGTCCCCGTCGTCATGTAAAAACTTTTCCTCCTCCTCTGAGCTGAGTTCCTTCACCGCAGGGAAAACTGTGGCAGAGTAAAGTCACGCCGCCGGTCTCTGGATCCGAGACCTCGCAGTGCTTCCGCAAGGGCTGCACAAGCTCTTTGAAGCCACGTTTTGACTCTGCATCTCAGCTCCAGCAGGGGTTTTTCTGCAATAAACCAGCCTGTCCTCCTGCTCCGCTGGCTTCTAGTTCCGACCCCGGCGGGGGTCAACCAGGATGTAAACAGTTCTTCCCTGCCTGGCGCCGTCTGTCTGCTGACGTGAGCCCCCTGTTTTTCAGGTGGAGAACTGCACTCAGCAAACAGAACAAGCTGGAAATTATTTACAGGTTCCTGGAACTGTCGAGGAGCTCCAGCAACAGGAGGAGCCTGCAACAGAGTTCATGCTCAAGGAGGAGCCTGCAACAGAGTTTGTGCTCCAGGAGGAGCCTGCAACAGAGTTTGTGCTCCAGGAGGAGCCTGCAACAGAGTTCGTGCTCCAGGAGGAGCCTGCAACAGAGCTCGTGCTCCAGGAGGAGCCTGCAGCAGAGCTCGTGTTCCAGGAGGAGCGTGCTGCAGAGCTCGTGCTCCAGGAGGAGCGTGTCGCAGAGCTCATGCTCCAGGAGGAGCGTGTCGCAGAGGTTGTGCTCCAGGAAGAGCGTGCCGCAGAGGTCGTGCTCAAGGAGGAGCGTGCCGCAGAGCTCCTGCTCAAGGAGGAGCTTGCGCAGAGCCCTCGCTCAAGGAGGAGCCAGCGGCAGAGCCCACGCTATAGGAGGTGCCAGCGGCAGAGCCCACGCTACAGGAGATGCCAGCAGCAGAGCTCACGCTCGAGGAGGAGCCTGCTACATGGCCAGAGCCTCAGAGAAAGATTGGCCTTCCACCTCCAGAGACAGCTGTTGGTCAGCTGCCTCCTGATGGAGGATTTGAGCCGCTTACAGAGGGGGTTCGCTGTCGGACGACCTCCTAGTCTTCGTGGTTCATGCCACCGTCGTCCTGTAGGATGACCTCCAAGTCTTCATGATTCCTGCCGTCGTCCTGTCGAGCGTCCTCCAGATCTTCATTCCTCCTGTCGTCGTCCTTTCGGACTACCTCCAGATCTTCATGGGTTCGACGGCCATCCTTCTGTAAACCCTCCGGAGCTTCGTGCCTCCTGTCGTCCTTTGAAGCTTCGTGCCTCCTGGCCTCCTCCGGAGCTTCGCGCCTCCTGTTGTCCTCCTGTGCTTCCGAACTTCTGTCGTCCTTTGGGACGTCCTCCTGAGCTTTGTGCCTCCTGTCGTCCTCCTGTGCTTCCGGACTTCTGTCGTCCCCCGGGATGTCCTCCTCAGCTTCCGGACTTCTGTCGTCCTTCGGGACGTCCTCCTGAGCTTCGTGCCTCCTCTCGTCCCCCGGGACGTCTTCCTGACTTCTGTCGTCCTTCGGGACGTCCTCCTGAGCTTCCGGACTTCTGTCCTCCTCCGGGACGCCCTCCAGAACTTCGGGACTCTTGCCGTCTTCCCTTACGGCCTTCGTTGGACTTTGCCGTCCTCTGGACTGCCTTCGGTGGACTATGTCTTTAGTTGTTTTCTGTTGTTTTTGGTTGTTATTTTCTTGGTCGTTATTCCGCTCATGATGGGTTGCTTTTTGTTTGGTTTTGGTATTCTTGTTTTTCTTAGCCGTTTTTTCACTCGTAATGGGTTGCTTTTTGTTCTTCGGTTTTTTGTTGCTCTAGCCCTCCTTTTGAGGCCATCCCCTCCTCCCACCCGGTCTTGGTTTTTTTCTTCTTGTGCCGTTTTTGCCGTCTGGTATCCGCCGTAAGGGGAGGTTCCTGTCATGGTCTGACAGTTTCTGTGTTGGTTTATTGTGTTGCCAACCACATTACAATCAGTATCAGCTGTAGTTACTTTAATTGATTTGGTTCCACCCCTCACAAACAGTATTTAGGCTTCTCTCCTCCTTTTCCTCCCTGCCGGATTCTCCCTCATGTTTCTAGTGTCCTCATTGCTGTTAGCCATGTAAGTCATAATTAATGTTAAATAAATCATCTACTGTAAAATTGCCGCTGTCTGCTATGCATTTTGGTCCAGTACCTGCTAAGATCAAGACACATTTAAGCTCATCTATAAAGTAGTATGAGCAAAATATCCAGAATCTGTCTAAGAACAAAGTCAGTTGTAACTAACTTAAAGCTCCCTGTAGTAAGGCGCTGGATCAACTTCAGTCCATTTGCTTTTATTAGTTTAGGGAGCAGATCTGACACATCCAATATGGCTGACGTGCCGCCGCTGCTGGGACCAAAACATGTGTTTGTTATGGTGGCACACGGAGGTGATGATGTCACTACTCGACGCGATAGAGCGTTCAGTTTTGGCTGCAGGGGGATTGGTGTCAGTCAAAAGTAGGAAAATAATCAATTATTTAACATTTCTGAGAAAAGTCAGTAAAATCAGGCAAATTTACATATTTCTGCGCGTAGATGCAATTTATGCTGTGAATATGCTGCTTTTTAAGAATTATGCGCACCACCCTGCATATTCTGTGCCATTTCCTTGATTTTGCGGGGTGTTCTGCGTTTTTCTGTTATTTTACATCATTTATTCTTTCATTACTGGTTCTCAAAGCTTCCCTCTGGACAGTGATACAACAAAAAAGGCATGCATGCACAAGTACTTCTAAACATACATGAATTATCCAACCAAAATTAGGCTGGTGAGATACGAGATGATCTCTTGTGGATCTTAAAGAAGCTTAAAGACCAAAATGCTAATTTCCCAATCTAGATGCAACATTTAGCAGAATATCCTTTAGCAGCATCTAAAACCGATCTTCAGCCTCGCTTAGTTCAGTCGCACGGCTCAGGATGGTAAGATCGGACGACTCGGGATTTTTTGGTGTTTGCTTTGTTTACCGCTTTTTTTTGTTCTCTATTTAGACGTCAACCTGATTAAAAGGGATAAATGTCTCGTTTTTTGTTTGGTCCAGTTTCCCGCAGAGGAGCTTCACTCGGTGGAGAACGGTTACCACGACAACCCAACCCTGGACGTGACCAACGACAGTCAGGCAGAGATGCACGAGAACAAGAAGAGCGCCAATGGGCTAGCAGGGGAAGGAGGAGGCGGGGAGGACAGCAGTCGCTGGCAGGTGATTGGACGATGACATGATGCATGATGAGGCCTACTTCTGAGTCTGTGCTCACACAGCAGGCAAACAAAACCTACATTCGACCTTTTTGCTGCAGTGGGAGGTAACCAGTTTGGATATATTCACCAGAGAAAAACAAAATTGTGCCACTTCTTAGTTCTACGTCATATAGATAACCGATAGTTTGCAAAGCGACTGCAGTCTGAACAGTTATGCAGTTATCTGACTATTTTTCTCAGCTTCCTTCGTCTTGTTCTGATCTTGTGACGTTACAGCGGCATCCATTGTTACACCCATAAGCATTATGGGTGTAACAATGGATGTGTAACATCTACGTTTTTCCTCTGCACATTTACGATCAGAAACATTTATGTGACCATGCAAAATAAAAAATTATTTGATTTAAGCTAAAGTCTGAATTGAGTACCTAGAGCCTGTGTTTGATAGATAGCTCAAATCCTGGGTCTTGTTGTAACCCCTCTGAAAAATATCTCTACATTTATCTTTTAATGAAGGCAGTGAATGTAGAAAAGATTAAATTAGATTCGCTAGATAAGAAAAAAACGTCATTTTAAAAAGCCAGATGGAAGATGCTATTCAAACAGAACTCAAGACAAATTGATAATTCTTGTGGTGTCCCCAGAGTTTCCTGCTTGCACTGAAAAAGCCTTAACAAAGGAAAGGACAATAACTCCCTAATACCCAGAAGTTATGACTTTTAAGCTTGAAGAAAAGGATAAATAACTTTAAAGACCTTTAATTGTTACTTTAGACTGCTCCACATTGCCAGCAGTTGCTCTTTAACACAGATTCTGTTCGTACCCTCTATGGACAGATCTTGTGGGTGCAGCCGAAGTGTTGCAAGGATTGGTTCTGGTCCTCAAAACACATGTTTTTGCAGTAGATGTGGCTCTGTTGGCTTCCTCAGACCATGATGTAGAGTGTAAAGAGGTCAGGACGAAGATTGGTGTACTGGTCTGTCCAGGTGGAGCGAGAGCTGAGCTGAAAGACGAAGCTTCACCGGTCGATCTACGTTCCTACCAACATCTATGGTCACGAGCCCTGGATACAAACTGTAAATAAGCTTAGATCACAGGCTCTCTTGGTTAGAGATAGGGTGGGAAATTAGGTCATCTGGGAGGAGCTTAAAGTAGAGCTGCTGCAGCTTAAGCTCAGTATTCAAGAATGAATCAAGAATCAGTGTATTTCTACAGCACCATTTTACACCAGATGTTGTCTCGAGGCACTTTAAAAGAGAATCAGTTAAAATCATAGAAATATCATAAATAAATCAAAAGCTTCCAATCTAAGGAACCCCAGCAGATTCATGGAGTCATTGACTTTACAGCAATCCCTCATACTGAGCATGCATGTAGCGACAATGGAGAAGAAAAACTCCCCTTTAACAGGAATAAACCTCCAGCAGAACCAGGCTCAGTACAAGCAGCCATCTGCCACGACCGACTTGGGATTTGAAGAGACAGAAAACTAAAATAGATGTACAAGAAACTGAAAAAAAAGAGTTTATAGCAGCAGTTGTAGAGCGTCACTGGAAGCATCTCAGCCAATGTTCTCATCCAAGAAGCTGTCTCAGCTAACAGAACGCTAGACCAGGTGTGGTTACTATGGAGAGAAGAACACTAAGAGAAAACAAAAGGTTAACAAGGTTGAAATAACGGTAACTAAGTAGATTGGACAAAGGAAGAAAGTAGCAGAGAGAGAAGTGGTCAGATTGTCCTCCAGCAGTCTAAGCATGTAGCAGCATAACTATAGAAAAACTGAAATAACCCTATAGAGTGAGACATGAAGAAGGTAGAGCAAAGGAGAACCGTCTGTCAAGACTGAGTTCCTCCCCCAACCGGATTAGGCTGTCTTCTGTACCTCTTTCTAACTATAAACTTTATCAAACAGGAAGGTTTTAAGCCTAGATTTGAAACTAGACAGGGTGTCTGCCTCACGGACTAAAGCTGGAAGCTGGTTCCACAGGAGAGGAGCCTGATAACTGAAAGATCTGCCTCCCATTCTCCTTTTAAAGATTCTAGGAACCACCAGTAAACCTGCAGTCTGAGAGCGAAGTGCTCTGTTAGGGACTTAAGGAGTAATCAGATCTCTGATATACGATGGAGCTTTATTAGTGAGGGCTTTATATGTCAAAAGAAGAATCTTAAAATATTCTAAGTTTGACAGGGAGCCAATGAAGGGAAGCTAAAATAGGGGAGATATGATCTCTCTTTTTAATTTTCATCAGAACTCTTACTGCAGCGTGATTCACTAAAAAAATTGTGCAAATTTCCTGGTAAAACGGTAAAAAGTTTTGGCATTGTCCGTCGTAACATCATAATCAATGATCTTTTTTCAGGCTTTCGTCAACCAGGCAGCAACCGAGGACGATGAAGAGGAGCAGGACACACATCTCTGATTGAGGAACAGGAGATTTGTTTTCTTAGCTCACGAAAGGAGAAGAGTAGCAGTGACTGAGAACATTAGGGTCTTAACTGAAGGAGTCACTGAGGTCAATAACAGACATCAAAATCACATCGATGCTCTTCTGTTTGGCGTGCCTTAATGTCTCACCTGAGCTCTTAGTCTGACGCTGTACAAGTCTGAATGTAACCTTGTATGGACCTTTTTTTGGTTTACATTTCATATTTCAGGCAGGATCTTGCAAAACAAAGAAACGTTGTGTAAAGCTTTCCCAGACTCGATAAAGAAAGTATACACGCCCCCTGTTTCAATTCCGGGTTCATGTCTAAAACTTTCCCTAGCTTCGATGGGACATAGTTTCTGTACTGTGAAGTTTGGACACTGTCAAATTAATGCCTTTAGAATCCCCTTTTCCAATATTTATACTGCGTTCATGCCACATGTACACATGTTGAATGGTTAAAGTTGGATATCCGTGTACATTTTATGCACTTTTTAGGGTCAGACACTTCAAACGTGCGCACGCGTCCCCACTTCCTGTTTTCTCTAGTCGGACTTCCTGTCTCTTCAACCGTCTTTTTGTACAATTGAGGATGAAACTGAGAGAGCGGCTCGTCTTTATTTAATAAACCAAGAGAGCGTGGTTGTCGGCTGCCTCGGCTCCATATCTGTAACTAGGGGAAAAATCATGCAGCGTTCAGAGTTTGGTGATTTTCTCCACCTCCTCCAGGAGCTTAACGGTAACGAGGGTCGATTTCAGCGCTAGTTTCACTGGAGTTAGAGAAAACAGCCACAATAAATCTATCCTCCATCATCACTTCAGAATCTTCCACGATGTTGGAAAGTTTGTCACTACATCACATAGAAGGAGCTCTCTGATTGGTCCACACTCAAGGGTCCAGCGGCAAAAGTTAAACTTTACCAACTTTAGCGTTTTGGGCGTCTAGAATCCATCGCTCTGGTCTCGAAGCGCCTAACGCGCCGCCAGACTTTTCAACGCTTCTAGACATGCGTCTACATGGACTTTGCATGTCAACTCTTGACACTCCAGACTCTTTCGGTGTGAACACAGCATAATTTTTCTGATGTGCATTTCCTGCGATAAAAGATGGTCGACAGGTTCAAATATTGATGCAAGCTCATAAAAACGCAACCACAAAAAAACTAATTCAGCTGAAGAATTAAAAATTCTGCAATCACAACAAAATAAAAAAAGCAATAAATGAAAATCAACATAAAAGAAAATGCAAAAGAAAAAGTTTGCAATGACAGAAAAAAAACGCTGCAAACAAAAAAAAAAAAAACTCAAGTATAAAATGTTGAGAACTAACCTCTCACTTTTGGAGGTTTCCTTAGACAACTAGGGGAAGTTAACCAGCAAATCCTTTGGCATCAGACCCTCAATTAAGCAGGATATTCAAAAGAAAGTTTACAATAAAAATGAAAAGTAAATTCTTTATTGTCCCATATGTTGGACATTCCTGTTAACAGCAGAAAAGTGGGCGTTGACGGCATGACGCAGGCTTGGCTCCCCGCACTTGGTGGTGAAGTTCAAAGGCACCCGGACCAGATCATGAACCAGAGTTATCATGGTTGAAATACCTAAAAGAAAAGGTCAGATTACGAGGAAAATGATGATTGACATGATATCTGTCACAATAAGGATGAGAAAGATTTTTACACTGATGCATCCTGGTCAAATCCTTCTGGTATGTCACTGACGACTAAACACCTTTAGATCCACCGTAATGTTTTGATAATGCTGCTGCATCTTCTGTTATCGCATTCACAGTTTATTAAAAATTATCTGAATGTTACACTGAGAGCGAAAGGTTTGCCGCCAACAAGGCATCGCTTAAACCTGTGAGAACGTCGCTTAAATCGACGACAGTGACTTCTCCGTAGTCCCGAGCTGCAGGTTTCACCTCCATCAAATGTGAAAGAAGAGTTTGGCACTTTATTGATTCTGTTTTTTGAGGAACAACCTCTGAGATGCTGCATCGTGTTGAACTTGACCGTACACAAAAGACTGGAGTATCACCATTTTGCTTTTATGTAATGGTTGATGTTAACCGTTTGCTGTGCAACAGTTCCCATGAAGCTTTACCAGTGCTCTGTAAGGCTGATGTGCTTTTATAAATAATGCTGGATTGGTGGCTTTAATTTACTGCTGACTTACTTTTGAGGCCATGTCACATATGTGTGTGTACCTATTTATATATATGTATGTACTGTAGCTGTTATGAGCAGTCAACAAACATTAGCTCCAGTCGTATTTTTATTTTTCCACCATTTATGCTCAGAGCCTGGGAGGTGTTGCAGATATTTTCATGTCACCCTATTCCAAGCGTAAGTCAGAAAGGTTATTCTTGAGCTTTTAAGGTGCAGTTGTGTCCCCGTTTTTAATAATGAGTCACCATATTCATATTTTAATCTTTTTTAGCTTGGTAGTCCCAACATTCCCTCATTCGCAAATTAAAGCCACCTTGTTGTAAACCAGCAGCCAGCAGGGGGCGACTGCTCTGGTGCGGTTTCCTACAACCGACTCTTATTGCATCATTATCGCCGTCTGACAACACAGTCCAGTGATTAGAGGACAGAAAAATGTTGCTGCTTGCAACAACTAACCTGACATACAACAGTGTTGTTATTGTCGTTGCACAACTGTTACGCTACTTTAAGCTAGGCTAGGTTAATATTTAACGCACCATCCGCGACTAGTTGGCCTTCCCGGGGTCTGATTGTGCACCTATAATTTTTAGCAAATTGTCTCGGATTGCGCACATCAAAATTTGGAAGATGCCTTAGCAAGGAAAATGTTCGACTGCTCCAGCATTCATATCATCCCTCCATGACGCTTCAAGCATAATAGCTAAACCGTGCACTCAACACAAACCTCTTAAGGTGGCAATATCTATTGGGTTTAACCCCGCCCGCACACTCAACCAAAAATACACTGGAACATAAATTAATGTGCCAAATGTCCCCGACGTCTGTCATACCGCTCACTGGACATGAGTCATGAAAGACAGAAACGTTGCCCCGGATTTGTTGGAAAATACTTTATTTCCTTAATAAGGAAGGCTGAAAACTTGCAATAGTTTGCAAAGACAGAACAAGTTAAGAGGTTATCAGCTGCGGGTAGTTTTTTTTTCTGGTAACATACAGCAGTCCCATGAAATTTTGCAGGTTTCTGGACCGGAGGAAAGCCAGATTGTGCCATTGTTGCTTATTATGGCTAAAATGTACAGCTGTGTATTTTTTTTAATGGGTCTTTCACCTTTGATGGGTCAATTTCTTTTTAAATGCATGTTTTGGAGCACATACATCAATCAGGATCAAACGTGACTACAGGAGGTGGCAATTAAAAGTAGAGCTTTCAAAATCTTACTTTAGACCTTGGTTGCTTTTTTCATTCCAGTGACAGTTGTGTACCTCACCATATGTAGGTCTGAGTATGAAGAAACTAGGGGCATTTTGTGAAACACCAGGTTCTTTCATGTGTTTGAATGTTTCTTGTTAAATGGGGTGAAAGGTGTAATATGTAATGTGGAGCCACTCACAATTAAGTTAAAGTTTTCTGTCATGTTTACATATTTTCTCTTTCTCGGCACTCAATGTTTTATGGACATTCATTAGTGTCCTAAAGTGGATAAGTAATTAATAAGAAAGAACATTTGTTTTGTATTCATACCTGCAGGATATACACTCACCTGCCACTTTATTAAGTGCACCTTGCTAGTACCAGGTTGGACCTCTCTTTCTCCTTTAGACAGCCTTGATTGTTCATGGAGTAGATTCAACAAGGTACTGGAAACATTCATCAGAGAGTTTGGTCTATATTGACATGACAGCATCATGCAGTTGCTGCAGATTTGTCTGCTGCACATCTATGATGCCAATCATCCCAAAGCTGCTCTATTGGATTGAGATCTGGTTACTGTGGAGGCCGTTTGAGTTAAGTGAACTCATCGTCATGTTCCAGAAACCAGTCTGAGATGATCTGAGCTTTATGACATGATGGCGCGTTATCCTGCTGGAAGTATCCATCAGAAGATGGAACACTGTGGTCATAAAGGGATGGACATGGTCAGCAACAATACTCAGGTAGGCTGTGGCGTTGCAACGATGCTCAGTTGGTACTAAGGGGCCCAAAGAGGGCCAAGAAAATGTCCCCCAAACCATCACACCACCACCACCAGCCTGAACCGTTGATACAAGGCAAGATGGATCCATGCTTTCATCTTGGTGATGCCAAATTCTGACCCAACCATCCGAATGTGGCAGCAGAAATAGAGACTCATCAGACCAGGCAGACCAAGTTTCTGAAATACTCAGACCACCCCAACCATGCCCCATTCAAAGTCACTTAAATCATCTTTCTTTCCCATTCTGATGCACGGTTTGAACTGCAGCAGATCGTCTGGACCAAGTCTATACGCCTAAATGCATCGAGTTGCTCCCATGTGATAGGCTGATTAAAAATTGCGTTGAAGAGCAGTTGGACAGGTGTACTTAATACAGTGGCCGGTGAGTGTATGTTTCCCATTGAATCCATGCCAAACTGACTTGGCTGCAGATCACATTGCCCCAATAATCATTATCCCTCAAGCTGACAATATATAGATTAGAAGAGATTATACTTTATTGATCCCTCAGAGGGGAAATATAAGTGGTCTGAGTGGGTATAATACATCTTAACCAAGTTATAGGTGACTTGAAAAAGAGCCAGTTTTACTTCAGACCTTAAGACTCTATTTAACAGTCTGTCATAGGGATGTTATGTGGTCCAAATTTATTTTACCAAAGATTGTTTATTTATTAAATCTTTTTACTAAGAAACCTGGTATAGTATGGAAGGTGTTGAAGTCCTCCTTGACTTCCCCAGGTTGGTTGATCTCAGGACAGCGTATTCAGGTTCTCACAATGTTCAAATAAAAGATATAAACTCACAATCGCTCAGTCGAAAAAACGTCTTGTGATATAAGAGTTTCAGCCTGTCAGGATGGAGAGCCGAGATCGGGTCTGAGCTCTGCTTCTGCATCAGGCTATTGTATTGAGATTAGGGAGTATACAGAGTCATAAAACAAATCACATGTGATTTACACAAACTGTTGCAGAAACTATTATTCCCCCTCCTCACTGACCCCTCACTGACCCCATCAGTCTGCAGACACAGGAAGAAAAGATAGTACAACTTTGTCATCTGGTTTCACCCCCCAACTAACAGATTTATTGCTAGGGATCGATGGATAACCCCCTTCCCAT
>JAVLVB010001246.1:0-14672 GCA_032876305.1 Orestias chungarensis
TGTGTATATATATATATATATATATATATATATATATGTATATATATATATATATATGTGTATGTGTGTATATATATGTATATATGTGTATGTGTGTATATATATAACCATACCTCGTCTCTTCTAGCTCATATTGAACGGAACGTATTCGGTGAACCTTGTTTCTCTTGTTTCTCTTGTTTCTCCATATTAGGAAAAACGTTGCTTAGGTAACAGCGCGTGACGTCAGAGCAGTCACGAGACCCGGGAGCAGGCAGAGAGAGCAGCAGCTGCGGCTGGCGGCGAGGCAGCATGGCGGCTCACGACCGTTGCTCCGACAGAGGAACACGCAGTCGTCTCTGAGTATCCCTCCGTGCACCTCAGCTGCTAACAGGACTTTTGTTTTCTTGGTCTCATTTCGGCTGCGGTCCTCGGCGCGCGCCCTCCGGTCGACGCCGAGCTAGCTCCGCTGTTAGCTTGGCCGCTTGGTCTCGCGCGGAGCCGGGCGGGCGATGTTGTCCGTGCTGTCTTACGGTAGACTCGTGGCCAGAGCTGTCATCGGCGGGCTCTCTCAGACGGACGGCCGCGACTACAGCCTGGTGACGGCGAGCTGCGGCTTCGGCAAGGACGTCCGCAGGGGCCTCCTGAAGAAAGGGATGTGCTACGGGGACGACGCGTGCTTCATCGCCCGGCACAGATCCGCGGATGTTCTGGGTGAGTCGCCCGTCTGCGAGATCGCGGTCAGTGGTCCCTGATCACACCTGAGCTGTGCCATTATTCAGATATGCTTCCTTTTTAAGTCGATCAAAGCAGCACTGGAGGATCTGGGCGAAGGCTTGTTGCTCATCTAGGCTGATTTCAGAGTAGATCAGGTCGCCAGACTTATCCTGCAGATTTGGACCGGCTGACTGCATGTTTCAAGCTGCAGGTCCAGATCCTGCAGGCTCCTCCGTGGTCTGTGGTTCTGGGTGGGGAGGATGCAGCAGTACCGTCCTTGTATGGCCAAAAGTTCCCATAGGGCAACAAATAAAACATAATAAACACAAGAAAGATCTTTGAGGAGTTTGGATATGAACTAAAATTAGATCTTGGATAATTCATTGGCGTATCTGCTTTCACACGTTAAACTAATCTCACGTTAGATCCACAATTTAAGATGTTTTATTTAGATGAAGAGTGACAGTATGAGTCCAAATGTGTTGCGAAACATGGTGGAGACGCCATCCGCCATTCTTATTCAAAGCTCGTTAGTCTAACGCTTCTTAGTTCCTTGTGCGACTGAATAACCGCGTTACCTGCCTGCTGCCTAGGTGTTGCAGACGGAGTGGGTGGATGGAGAGACTATGGCGTGGACCCATCGCAGTTTTCCGGTACGCTGATGAAGACGTGCGAGAGGCTGGTGAAGGAAGGACGCTTTGTCCCCAGCAACCCTGTGGGAGTCCTGACAGCCGGCTACTACGAGCTACTGCAGAACAAAGTGCCTCTGCTGGGTGAGTAAACAAACAAACGTGGCATTTAGGAATAAACAGTGTGTCTGGTTGAGCCAACCTATAAGAAACGGGACGTATAAAACAAGTCTGCTATAATTTTCCCATTTCTAATAACCTTTTCTAATCCCGTAATCCACAAAGTGCATCAAAACGTCGGTGAGCTTCCATGTGGCTCAGATCTGAGCTCCATTATCCGGGCCTAGTTTATTTATTGGAGGCTGGACAGGGATTTTTGCATTGTGACTCACAACAGCCAGATCCCATTATGAGGTCCCGGGAATGCCCCTACCAGTATCCCTTTCCTCCTCCGTAGTGTTGCCCAAAACAAAGCCTGCGCACGCAATGGAACATCAGCGGAGGAGCGTCGGTAGTTTTCCACTGAGAACCCACCAGTGGACAACAGCCCTGGGTTGTGCCGTTCTTCGTGCGGCTGCAGGAATGCTGTTGAGTCAAGCGGGGTGTGTGGTTGTTTAGCTGCCGGGGACTGAGTCACCGTGTGTAGGGGCCAGGGCTCCGAAGGCCCATCCCACGGAGGAGGTTTTGGTGTCGGGGATGAATCATCAGCGGGGTTTGGTCTCACGCAGTCCGCCAGATCCTCCAACCATGCGGTTTCCTTCCTCTCATCTGGCCTCCGCAGTCATTTACAGAAAGTAATTCCTTTAAAAACAGAAAAACGGTGAAGTTCGGGTCTAAAAGGATTCCTCCAGGAGCTGCTGCTTCTGCTTAACATATATTCCTGGTAGTGCCAAAGAGCTGAGAGTGTTTGTGTGCGGCGGTCTCTGCAGGCAGCAGCACGGCCTGCATCGTGGTGCTGGACAGGCAGAGCCACCGGCTGCACACCGCCAACCTGGGAGACTCTGGTTTCCTGGTGGTCCGAGGGGGCGAGGTGGTCCACCGCTCCGACGAACAGCAGCACTACTTCAACACGCCGTTCCAGCTGTCGATCGCTCCCCCGGGGGCCGAGGGAGCCGTTCTCAGCGACAGGTGAGACCGATGAGGTCCGATGAGCTCTGAGCTACACTGCAACTTCAACAGTTTTCGGTGTTAACGTTGTTACTGAGCGAGGAAGACTGAAAGCTGACTAGCATCAGTGATGTCTTTTAAAGGAAGAGGGTGTTTTTTTTGGTGGCATCTTAAAGCGTAATTCATGCACCCCACATGATTTAAAATAACTGAGCTCTTTACACTTATGAGCAATGATTGAACCAAATTTGTTACTTTGAATAGTCACAAAAAGTTAGACAACCAGAGGCGCTGTCAAGTTTGGGAGGCTAACTCGTACTAAGACAGCGTTGCATGCAAACGCGACAAAACCGATTATGTGAAGCCGACTGCTCTGCAGAGTTTTCAGTCTAGCCTGTGTCCCACATGTAGTGCTGCTCAGCGTGACGGCGGGTCAGGGGCCACGTGCTGCCGTGTCTCGTTGCTGCTGCGTGCCAAGCGGCAACGCTGTAGACGTCAGTACAGCTCAGGATGTTTGCCATGCTCTCCCTCTTACCCGGGTCAAAGTCTGTGAGGGCTGCAGCAGTCGGTCCAGCAGGCTCTGCCACCTTTTCACGTGTCCATCTGTAATCCTCAAGATTATTATAAGACTCTTAAAAGTGGGTTCTTAGAAAACTGGCAAAAATGTGAAGCATAAACAGTTGGCTGTGTGGCTTATTAAACTTCGATCTGCTATGTCTTGGGTAGGTCTGTTTTTCTAATATCTAGATAGATGGATAGATTTAGATAGATAGATAGATAGATATGGACATATACATACATAGATATAGATGGATAGATAGATGGATACACACACTATATATATATATATATATATATGTGTGTGTGTGTGTGTGTGTGTGTGTGTGTGTGTGTGTGTGTGTGTGTGTGTGTGTGTGTGTGTGTGTGTGTGTGTGTGTGTGTGTGTGTGTGTGTGTGTGTGTGTGTGTGTGTGTGTGTGTGTATATGTATATATATGTATATGTATATGTGTATATATATATATATGTATATATATATGTATATGTGTATATATATATATATATATATACACACACGTGTGTGTGTGTCTGTAATTGTACAACAGCAGTTAACTAATTTACCTTTCTACTAGTAATAACACTGAATATTCCAGTTACTTTCTGAGCTCTTCATAGAAAAGGCAGCACAGGACAGGCTGTTCCTGGGAGCTACAGTTCAATGTGTCCTGATACAGTCCAGACACGTTTTATATAGAATCGCATTCATAACTGTGCAGCTTCCAAGAAGCAAAGATGACACTGTTAGTCTCTGGCTCTCGGTGTAATAGACCTGGCTGTCCTTTTTAAGATCCCAGCCTCTGGTTCCTTGAGTAAATGTTCCTTTCCATGTGAGATTGTGTTTCCGTAAACAAGGCGAATCGTTTCATGACGTAATTAGAGGGTTGTTTTGTTTTTTTCCCAGAATAGAGGAGTAGCTTGATTGTAGGTTTTATAGATTTATCATCTTAGATGGGTCATGGATGTGATGCAGATGGAAATGATTAAGATTAATAGGAAAGGTTATTACAATCTCAGATTACTCTGATGAAAAATGACGCCACTCCATGTCTAAATTTGCGCGCTTGCAGCCCAGAATCTGCAGACAGCTCCTCGTTTGACGTGCAGCTCGGTGACATAATCCTCACAGCGACCGACGGGCTCTTCGACAACATGCCCGACTACATGATCCTCCAGGAGCTGAAGAAACTGAAGGTAAGTGATGTGGTTTTCTGGCGAGTCCGAGATCGAGCACGAAACCGTAACCTTGCTTTGTTGTTTTTACCAGAACTCCAACTATGAGAGCATTCAGCAGACCGCCCGCAGTATCGCAGAGCACGCTCACGTACTGGCATACGACCCCAACTACATGTCTCCTTTTGCACAGTTTGCATGCGACAATGGCCTGAATGTCAGAGGTAAGGTACAATACTGCTGTGTGTGAATAATACTGCTTGGATGCAGTATTATTTTAGTAGGCTTTGTATTAACGGTAGGATGTCTGACGGCTGCCAGCATTTCATACAGGCATATGTGATAAAAGTACCAAATAATAAAACGCCACCTTTGCTACTCTCCTTACAGTCTTCAGATTACCAGCTTAAAGCACGTATCACAATCTGAAAAAACGGCAGCGTGTCTGCAGTCAGAGAGGTTTCTTTAGTTTCATACATCTCTTGCATTTTTTTATAAATTTTTGGTACAACTGAGCTATTCTTAATCTCAGAGCTGTCAGAAATGAGTAATTTAGCACTTCTTTTGTATATTGTTACATTTCTCAGTGACAATATCTGCAATTTGTGGCAACGCCTGCTTTGTTTTCCCCTCCACCTCTTATCTCTGCTTCCATCATCCCTTGACGTCAAACATTTTATGTAAGATTGTCCGGTTCGATTTGAGCATCGGATGCCTTAAAACTGTTCACCTGGTCCAACATTAGAAGTTTGTAGCACCTATCATATTTGCCAACAATTACTGCAATTGGGGATGTTTTGAATTTTCTTGGTGTTGTGCATTTATTTTCATCCGTTAGGGATGGTCAAACAGATATTTGCTTGGTGTATTAAAACTTCTATGATATATTTTCCAGGGAATTGGCTCGATGGTGTTGAAATGTATTTTAAACTGCTTTGTTTGTTTGTGCAGGAGGAAAGCCAGACGACATCACGGTACTGTTGTCCATCGTGGCAGAATACACGGACTAGATGGCGTTGGGCGGGACGTTGCTAATTTGCCTCTGGAGGTGACGAAAGGCTTCAATTCCTGCTGGCCAGGATGTGGGTTTGACCTCTGAGGCTTCCTCCACATCTACAGGATCTGCCCCGCGGATGATCACCTTTTTATTCTCCCGTGGACAAAAATGACGGAAAGGTCAAATTATGCAACGAAAAACAAAAAGAGAGGCCTAAAACTTTTGTCCCCAGGTCGGAGTGTTGCCATCTTTGTAGTTGTCCACCGCTCACTCGCTAATCTCATTTGGCCAAGGATCAGCAGTCGTCGGGCTGGTGTCGAGATGAAGAATCCTGCTTGAGGTCAAGTCGCCCTACGTGGTTGGACCAAATGTCTGCAAACCGAGTCGCAAGAAGGGCAATAAAAAAAGCATTTGGCGGCATAAAAGGGAATGGCAGCGGTTGGGCTCAATAACCAAGCTGCACTTTGCCAGTTTTATCTTCTGGAAGATGAAAACTCTGGAGTGTTTGGTGGAGCAGGAGCATGGAGCAAATGTTCAACAGGATGATGCGTGTTCAGGGAGTCTGAACGTATCTGTGGGCCGGCTTCTCTCTTAAGGCTTCACGTTGACGAGCGGCAGCTGGTGATGGCGGGTTTTGTGTGAGGTGTGTATGGATGCGAGTGCGACGGATGACTGGTGTCGAGTTGGGACGTCCAGGCGCCAGACTTGGCCATATCCACCGGACTTCAACGGTCTGGCGGCCTTAAAACGCGCGCAGCTAAAAAGCTCAAGTTGGTCCAGTGACCAAAGGGCGGCCTCAGCTGTCGTCCACATTTCTTTCCTCTCCCTTCCGGTATAGGGCTCAGGCGTAGGTTTTAATAGCGATGGTTGCTTCATTTTCCACGACAGAAGATTTGCACTATTGTGTGTCCTGCAACTTTTATCCACACTTAGTATGGCGTCACCTTACGGACATTTGCATTATGATGTGCCTTGTATCAGGAACTGGCGATACTGGCAAACACGTCCTCAACTCCTCGACCCAACTGAGCACGGAGCCCTAAAACTGTAAAGTAGCTTTAGAGTGTCTGAGCTAAGAGATTCTCGTCGTCTTGATGGAATCATGTATTGTTCAGAAAACAATCCCTGTGGATTTTTCTTTTTCATTGTTTACAATCTGAACTAATGAAATTACTTTTATATATATATTTTTTTCCTCCGTAAGGCCTGGGTGTGTTCAGACGATGACGGGCCGATCAATGGATTAGACAGAAAATGTAAATGTTGTCATCCCGAGACAATCGAAGCAGCGTCACCAGAGTCATTCGGTCCCATTCTCATGTTAAGTCTGTCATCAAGTCCATCTTTCTAACGCACCCGGTCAGCCACGACATGTAAATACAGTCTACAGTTAAACGCATATCCCAGCTCTGAGGGAAAAATTGACTTCTGTGCATTATTTAAATAAAGAAAATACAATTTATTTATAATGTCTTGACTGTTTACAACGGCTATTTTTGTTTTGGCCCCTCGTTTGAAGGGTTCTGAGTTCGTACCAGACCCGCTGGGTCGGGCCGGCTTTAGTTTACATCTGGGCTTGGGTTGCTGCGATGACGAATCCTCCAGGAACCCTTTGTTCATCATGTATCATCCTGCATTTGACGGGCGGCAGGAGCGGCGCCAGCTTTTGGCTGCAGGAATGTTTCCACAGACAAAACAATGAGCAGTTACCATGTCGAAGATTTTCTAAACTACACCAAAGTCTGAACAAGAACATTCTTTAAATATTGAAACATCGGATTGACCATCAGTTTAGCATTTCTGACTCCAATAAAACACATTTCATTGTTTTAAAGCTATAAAGGCATCGAGTCAGATGATCTCTCGCCGTCCTGGATGGTTATCAGCCGTGCTTTCTTCATCGCTGTGACACGCCAGAACAGGCAGTTGGGCGGCACAAGCACCATCATCATCATCATCATCATCATCCTGCTGCTCAGAGGACAACGCTTGGAACAGAAGAGAGCAAAGCTAAAATGGGGGGGAAACAAAAACCGCTGGTAACATAAACCCGGAAAAAAAAATGGAGTGAAACGTGGATCAAGGCTTTTGAGATGCACATTTTACAAACCCTTCAGCTTGTTTAATCGTACAAATGTAGCAGTTTTGTTGGAAAAATCCCATGTTCATGTTAATGATAGTTACAGTTTACATGCAGGGAGCTGATAACTGCTGGATCTGAGCTAGCATGTCTTTAAAATGACTTCCAGCATTATTAGGATGAGAGAATGTTCCCATTTTGTGCTGTTAAAGGTTAAAAACAACTAAAGCCTAGATTTAATTTTTTTAATTATTGTCCTAACTAGATGCTCGGGTTTAACGCAGATTAGCTTCACGTTGAGCTTTGGACATCCAAACTAGTCAACCACAGCTTTTGTTGGGAGACTAACGGTGAAAAACAGCTGGTTAAATAACCAGATTAAACGGATGGCAGGGAGTTATACTGAAAATGGGAGATAAAAAAAACCTACAGACAAATAAGAACCAAATCAGACTTTTTTTTTTCTCTTGTGTGCTGCAAAATCGGATAAACATCCATTAGTTTTCAAAGCATCTGGGGCCTGAAGTGTTGAGACGTGCGTCGTAATTCTACACGAGCCAGATGTGATAAATCTGCTAAACAATGCCTGAAATAAGACATTTTCCTTTTGTTCCTAGCTTGCTTTTATCTTATGTTGTGACGATACAGTTGATCCTCAAGTGGATTCAATTGTTACTCCTTGCGTGACGTCTACGGTCTTCGAGCCAAACCGGGACTTTACAGAAATCTGATCGTGGTCGCACTTATTTAGTTGCGTGAACAAGCACGAGGACAAAATCAATAAAAATAAGGATTGGATCAAGAACGTCGCCTAATGCTGTGAGGAATTCATACAAATGGAAAAAAATATATGAAAGAGGGGCATTTTTGTCAATAATAGGTCAAGAAAACCAAATAGAAAAAACTGAAACCATGTAGATATCCCACTGAGATCACTAAGCAGGACGAGCTCACCACCTTTGGACTTGTGCTGACACATTCCCTGCTGGCTCCACTGAGGCAGGTTGGCTGAAGATGATTTAGTTCGGGAGATGGGAATATGGGGCTGCCCTGGCTGGATTGGACCAGCAGGTCAGGGGCGTCCTGCTCCATCCTCCCCGCTCCTTCAAACATGACTACGGGTCGAGCTGAGAAACCGGCGCACCTGGAAACACACGGCACGGTTTACCCCGTTAAAGACTGACTGACGGTGAACGCTTGAGCGCGGCTGGCAAACGCGCACGAGAACTCTGGTTGTTTTGACCAAAACAATTGAACCCCACCAACTGCAGGGGTCGGGGCTTCCTTCACAGGGCGCTATGATCACGAGGACATTGGATTAGAGCACACGGTTCGCCACTTCGTGTCCAAGCTGACCATTGAAAGAATGACAGTTCACGAAGACGAATCTAAACGTGTCATGGCGCCGTGCTTTTAAAGGAAGATCAGCACATGAACTGTGGAGTATAATCTGAAACAAGAATAAGAATGTAAAACATCTAAGCCGGAAAAATTATTGGAACAAGATAGATTGTGTAAACATTGCATACGATTTTAAATCCCTATCAAATAGTTTTTTATCAAAGAGGAAAATGTTTGTTTTTATCCTCTATTTTAGAATTGAGCTCCCTGCTATTGAACAAAGCTAACACTAGCTAGCTGGTTTGTTGTTTTTGCCTGACATAAAGTAGAAGGCAGTAAAACAACACGCAAGACAAAAAAAAACGACCTCCTGCAACTGTAATTCCCTCCGAGGACAAGACAGCTGGCAAGCAGATCGACATAAAAAAAACAGAGGCATAGATGGAAAGATTAAATTCAAGCTCCTTGTTATTGCGTTACTATGAGCCTCCATATTAAAAAGTGGAATAGTAATATGTGTGTTGGTTAAGAACGTAGATGGTTAGCAGCAATCTGAGTGTCTGGAAATATAATAACCAAAAAGTTGAAGACCTGAATTTGATGAAAGAGCGAGCAGGACGGTGACATTGGCGCAGCAGAGATGAGCGGATTACGGGGCGTCTGACCGAATGGGATTCTGACCTACGCTCGGCCTAGTTTCCCACTCAGGGACATCAGACTGGCTGCTGTAACGCCGTACGCTATTAGGAGGCTAAAAACAGCCAATGAGGACAACTAGTCTAGGTGGAAGGGTCAGATGAGGTCACTAAATAAAAGAGTGAAACCCAAAGCCTGGATCAAGTTTTCACATCCCATTATCGGCTCACAGTTTGTGTCCCCTTTGTTGTGATTAAAGACAACTCATTTCCTTTTATTGAGCTGCTTTTCTGAGTTTACCTACGTCTCTACCAAATCCAGCTGAATCCAAGATCTGCTGAAATCGTTACTAGAGGCCGGTGTTAACTCTGAAGGAGCTGCGGAGACCGACGTTTCAGGTGGGAGAATCTGTGACCTCGACAAGTAATACACAAATCTGAGCTTTATGGAAATGTCGAGGAGTTTTCAAAGAAGGCCTGATGAAGTTTCCCTGCTATTAGCTATGTAGGTGAGATACACTAAAATATACTCTTTACATTTATGCAAAATGCTAAAATTGTCCATACACACATTCCATCATACTAAAGTCGCAAGCTTTAGTATGTAAGAGGAAATTCAGAGTTGATGGGAAGATGGAGGAAGCTACAGAAACCCACGGCTAACATGTAAAGATTTAGATCAAAGCATATTCGTCTGTTAGAACGGTCCAGTCAAAGTCCAGAATCTGAATTCAACTGAGAATCTGTCTGAAGATGTTTCCAATTCAAGCTGAATTAATTATTTATTTATTTAAATAAAGTGCTGAATGCACACGCAGTCTTCTCAGATAGGTATTTCTAAAATGGGTGGAAACCATTTTCAGTCCTAGAGGCGACGCCGCTTGTTACCTGGGCGGTGCAGGCGTTGGGGGTTCTGTTGGTCGAGGGTGCTCCCTGCTTTCAGAGTCCACCAGAGTAGCCAGCAGCACAGAGGCCTCGAGGACCGTGTCCTCCACGGAGAAGCACACAGGCCTGCGAACAAATGTGATGCTCTCAACAGATACCGGACAGGGAAACTTTACCACAACCGGACAGCAGTCAGATATAGAGAAAACCTTTTTGGAGGTATTAGTAGGTTAAGCTAAATTGTGAGACCTACTTTCCCGGTGCATCCAGATAAAGTGAGACTGGAAGACTGTTAGACTCTGCAAACAACAATAGTCCCTGGAAAAAAACAAACAGAATAATCAACTCCCTCAGACATCACACATGCTGATCTGCGTTTATGACAGTCAACATTATCTGAAACCCATCGATGTTTGAAATTGTTCCCGTTCGAAGAAGATTACCCAAAACCGAGAGGAGCAGGACGTTAAGCCCGGCTAACGAGGAGAGTCTCTCCCAGCGGGAGACATTCCAAGATATTAGGGGACAAGAGCTGGAGAGGTTAAGGCAAGTCAGGTTTCCCCCACAGGACGAAGTACAAAGAACAGTTAACCAGAGTTATGTTTACTTTGACAACAGCTTGAGTTTACTCAGTTTAAGTTAAGAAAACTGTAAGAAACTCTGCATGATCCTTAAACTGGTTCCTTTTATTATGTTTAAGTGAAGTGATGAATGAGTATAGCAACTACCTGTTAAAATCAAACCCACGAGTAAAGTCTACAAGAAGATTGGCAGGAAAACAGAGGCTACATGCGCACATCAGGTCTCGATGCTCGGCTTTGACTATTTGCTGAAAAGACACGCAAACTGATACCATTACTTAGACACGTCCGCCCCTCAGACTTTAGTGTGAGCGGTTTACGAACAACGTAGATGTCTCACAGCGGCTCGATGTTTTATAAGGAAAGATACATGTCGCCCTCTGGGGATCGATATAAACTCAGACTTCAAATGCTTTGAAAACCGTTCTTTGTGTGCACGAATTACTATCACATACGAACGTTGCACGAATCAGAAATCTTTGGGTGAAGTTATGGGAGTTGTGCCGTTCCGAGTTCAGTCGCCACAGGCTCACACGGAGAGGAGGCGTCGACGGTCCCGATCACGACGCCATAACTGTCGCCTCCTACACCAGAAAGGCAGTCGCTGTGCAGCGCGTACAAACACGGCGCACGAATCGCACCGTTTACTCGAAAAATGAAAAGAGAGCCTACTCGAGTGGCTCGCTCACCCTCAGCTCCTTCAGACAGAAAGTTATGTCCGTGTCCAGCCCGACGTGAAAGTGGTCAAACTCGTTTGGGTGTAAGGACATCTCGGTGTACGTCGTCTTCACGGGACCTGCAACGCGAACACATCCAAGTACTATAATTAAGTTTTAGAGATACTAGGGGAGGGGGCAGGGTGTCTCTGTCTGGGGAACAGTTTGACCTTCAGCTGTGCTCTGCTGACCCTTAAAACTAATAAAGCAAAAAAACGCTCTATCAAGCTTTAATGTCAGAGTTGTGTATCGTTGTGCATTGTAATGGCCATAGAAGGCTAATGCTGTCGGTCTAGTGTTGGTCTGGCTGCATGTTTCAGGTCACAGTACAGTTAGAAGACTTCATGTCATCCCGTTTCCACTTTTCTGTCGACCATTCTTATTTAAAGGTATCCAGGTTAATGAAATCATGAACACTAATAAGTCTGCAGGCTATGTGGTGTTTTTCCACAACTTTGCGCTTCGCTTCACAGCAAACCCACCTGGGCTGTTCGATGCACAACGTTCAGGCAAGATCAGCAGAGAGAAATGTTTATATTTGATGCGGTCGGACCAGAACGCCTTTTTTGTCCTCCCAAAACAACCAGGTGGCATGTGAATAGAGTCTGATGGTTGTCACGGAGACATGGCGACCCAAGAGGAGACGGTTCTGTTAACGGTGAGCTCAGGAAACTTTACTTCCCTTTAACGTCCTGCTCACTGCGCATGATGCCGAGATAAATATGGATCCTCTATCAGTCTGGTTAACAGTGGCTGAGGTGAAAGTGTCTGAGTGGAATGTTTTCCACAAGGAAATATGAAACCTAGCTAGAAGTTCGGAGAAATCGTAAACGACTTATGAAGCAGAGAACATTAAACAACGCTATAAAATATGGACTCGGTAAATGGGGCCGTGAAAAAAAAAAAAATAAATAAATAAAAAAGCTCCACATCTGTACATATTAAATGTTCACACTGAAGCCGTTAGCTCACCCTTATCACCCTGCTGGTAAGATTTGATAGTGACTTTGAGTGGAGTGATGGACAGAGTGATTTCCTCCTGAAACTGGGGAAAGTGCGTCACCACATCAGCAAGAAGCCTGCAGGGGCAGAGAACAAAACAGATCCCTTCAAATGAAGAACTGACACCAGGTGAATTTTCTACTGTTAGCTTTTTACGTGCACAACACAAAAAGATTACAAGCGTCTTTTAGAGCATAATTATTATTATTTACATTGAACAATAACTGGACTTAATGAAAATAAAGTGTAAAAAAATTACTCTACTGGGTCAATTTAGTCTCAGATGTATCAATCTGAATTTTTCTGTGCCGAGCACACAGTGGGAAGTGGTATAAACTGTGCAACAAGAAACAAAGATAAACTTAGCCTGCAGCCATGGATTGATCAAATGATGAATTAGCAAACGCTAACCTGGCACGAGCCTTCAACACATTGGGACAGAGGTGTGAGGCAAACACTGCCTGCAGAGCCTCGCTTTCCTGGAAATGCATGTTGTGGGTTTTTGTGATGCCTAGAAGAGCAGAGAGGAGGGTAAAAGGAGCACTGCCACCTAGTGTCTACAGCAAAAGAGACTCTAGACTACTAAATGATCATTTAGGTAGTAATTTCAAAACAAACATCGTATCGTTACCTACCGTGCCTGCAGAAAAACTGGAGTATTACTCTGTCGGTGGCGATGCTGACCGATATGTGACATCGATCCACACCGCGCTCGATGGAGGTCGGGCACCGGAACAGTGGCAGCATCGCCTTACAAAAAAACACACACTTTATATTACTTCTGTCCTTATATAAATCACAAAGCTGGAAAGGCAAATACTTAAGGAATGCCAGGATTGTCTTTGGTATAAATTGTGTAACAACAGGCCTGAATCTGTAGGTTGTGTCAAGTAATTGAGTCCTGGTTTTGGTAAAGAAACATTTATATATCCCCTTCTGTGTTTTCACAAGTCAGGCTGGACTCGCCTTCATGGACAGTTTGCATTTGATGGCTTCTGATCCCAGGCTGTACTGCTGGAAGAAGCAGGGTGAGAACAGGAAGCAGCCATATGCTGAATGAGTGGCACTGACAGACCTCAGAGCCAGCTGTGGAAAACACACATACGACACATTTAGGTCACCTGAGAGGTCAACTAGCCAAGAAGGGTTAAGTCTCACCCCTCTGTCCGTGGGATCAAGCCAGAGCTCAGCTCCAATCCGTGCCAGTGCATGAATAGCTTTACCAAACACTGAAATAAAACACCAACAGTTCTCAGTTAGCCTCATACCACCACATACTCTTGTTTAAATGCCTAAATACAACTTTAGAGCTCCTTTCCGTCTGTAAGATATCCACTACAGTCTCTTAATAAGAACTTGTGCTAGCTAATTTGGCTAAAACTGATGCTAGCTTACAAAGCTAACTTCAACTCAGCCAGGCTAGCACCTCAGTCATAAAATAACCTAATAAAATCCGAGCCGAAGTCCTTTGTTTTTAAATCATATTACACTCATATATTCGTCTTTGTGCGTACAACCTTTGAGGTTGTTTCGCTCAATGACGCAATTCATATTTACGGAGAGAAGATAAGCTAACAGGCTAACAAGCTAACAGGCTAACAGGACGCAGGTGGCGGGAGTCTGAAGGCTAAAGGGCCATTCCACGTAATTCTTGGCTGTCTTCTGCACCTCGGATGATCTCTAAATAAAAAACTACAACACTTAAGACACTATATCATTGTAGGTAGCAGGATATTTAAAACCAGGTTTTTGTTTTGAGATTTTTGACAGTAAGGGGCCATTTTACTGCTTTTTTAGCATCTGGAGCACAAGAATATTGATCTCCTCTGATATTTGCTCCTTTTCTTCTGATTTTCTGGGGGGTTTAACCCCGATGACAGAGAACTGATCTGAACTATTATATATACCCCTATAGTAGCATAGAGACATAAATAACTCAAGTTTAAATGTTGCTATAGTGAAGACAAATATGAGAGAAACGCTTCATATTATAAATACCACATTTATACTCAGGGGGGCGCCAGAGAGCAAAACATTACCAACAAAGCTACTTTAACAGTATATATAAGTCTGTCACATACACTATTTATGTAGTTGACCAACATTTCTCTGACTTAGAGCTACTTCATGGACACCAGATAATATGCAGGGCCACCAAATTGATACAGTTCATTATCAATTATATCATGTAATGATTCATAATTAATTAGATTTTTTTGTGTGGTTTTTTTTGTTAGACTAGACTTGTTTTTTTTTTTTTTTGTTAGATCTTT
>JAVLVB010001249.1:14323-29660 GCA_032876305.1 Orestias chungarensis
ATAACATCACAGATAACATCAGTGAAGACATCAAAGACAACATCAGTGATGACATCACAAATGATATTACTGGTGAAATCACAAGTGACATCACAACAAAAATAACTGGTGACATCACAGATAACATCACAGGTGACATCATTGGTGACATCATAAATTAAATAACTGATGACATCACAGATGACATCACTGGTGCTATCAGAAATTTTATCGCAGCTGACATAATAAAAGAAATCGCTGATGAAATCATAGGTAACATCACATATTTTGTCAAACTTGTTATCGCGAGTACTTTGAGTCATTACCACGCATTTTGTAAAGTCTGTCGGAAGGACTTTAGCAATGCATATGGAGGGAAAAAATATGCAAGCATGCTAACTGATCTAAACATAAACAGTTTGTGGAGTTACAGACGGGAAAGTCAAGAATCGGATCCTTCTTGTTGAGGGACGTGTCGGAGGCTGACAGAGTGACAAAACTAGAAGTACAGACGGCAATATTAGTTGCTAAAAGCAACATACCCTTTGCCTTTTGTTAAAACTGTAGCAGATGTGTTTCCAGACTAAGCTGTATATAGGAAATATTCATCTGGTAGAACCAAAACAACACAGCTTGTGAAAAGTAAGATCAGTGTTTTTTATTGTTTGTGTTTGATTTAAAATTTGCTGGTTTTCCCCCATCCTGCCAGTGTTTTTAGTAAAAGCTTTATCTCCAATCTGAATATTCGTATGTTTTTGTACCAGAGCCATAGCTGTTGAACTGTACAATAAGGTCTCCAGAATCTGCCAGACCCAGCCACATGCACTCCTGTGTAATGAATCTAACAACATAAAAACACACAAAGAGTTCATACGGTATATGATGAGACTGTCATGCAGGTGGAGACCAAGTTCCTTGACATGCCCATCTGCAACATGGGCAACACTGAAAATCTTTATGAAAAGCTTGCTTCTGTTTTGAGGTGAGGACACTATTTCCTATTTCACCACATATCAGAGATGATTTTAACAGTTTTTTATATATATATATATATATATATATATATATATATATATATATATATATATATATATATATATATACTTATATACAGTGCTGCTTGTAAGTTTGTGAACTAGTTGAGTAATTTAGAATTTTCTTTTTTTAAACCATGATTTTCTTATTTTCTCATGTTCACACTTTGTATATGAAATGTCAGATTTATGTTAATCAATTCCATCTGCTTGTTTTAAGGGAAATGTGTGAATTGCAAGCAGACTAAATGAAACATGGAATCAAAGCATCTGCAAAAGTAAATGAACCACAGCTGCACTGGTAAAGACAATCAGGTAAAAGACCAGGGTGAAACACATGTGAGTGCTCAAGTAATCAATTAACCAGACCAATCTAGATGTGCTTATCTCAAAGGGTGTTATTATTTTAAATGTGGGTGTTGTGGATGTCGCTTTGTCTGATCATTTTTGCCAACAGCTGACCCTACAGTTACTCAAGGAAGACTTATTGATGACAACACAGGGATTCAGCTTTTGAAAATGATTAGGTTTGAAAATGCTCCTTGTTCTAATGTTGATGATATGTTAAACTCTTACACATCAAGTGTCTTGAAGGTTATGGATGCCATTGCTCCTGTCAAGATTAAAATGGTTAAAAGTACACAAAAGGCACCATGGAGAAAAGAGGTCTCGGTCAGGGCACAAAAAAGGGAGTGCCGGAGAGCCGAACGGAAATGGCGTAAGTCAAAGCTCCAGATTAATTTTGAAATCTACAAAGAAAAGTTGTGTGTGTTCAACCAGACTTTGTGTAGAACCAGAGAGAGCTATTTTTCAGAAATCATCAAAAACTGCAGAAAGAACTCTCGTGTCCTGTTTGCTACAGTGAGCAGATTAACAAACCTTCCAGTCTCTATCCCCTTGGAACTTCTACATCTAAATGTCAGGAGTTTGCAGTATTCTTTAATGACAAAGTTCAAGGCATTAAAAATGCAATTGTTTCCACGACAGACATAGCTCCTCTACCCCCAGTTAGACATATGGAGCTGCCACACTTCACACCTGTCTACGATAAAACAGTTGAAGAGATCATCTGCAGCCTGAGTCAATCTACTTGCTGCCTGGATGAGTTACCCACTAGATTCCTAAAGTCTGTGCTGAGCAGTTTGTGTCCACAACTCGCTCATATAGTCAATATTTTTCTTCAGACTGGAATACTCCCAAAGGCCTTGAAAACTGCTGTCATTAAGCCTCTCCTAAAGAAGAGAGAAGTACTGAACAACTATCCACCCATATCAAACCTGCCATTCTTAGGAAAACTGCTGGAAAAAGTTGTACACCAACAGCCGAGTGACTTTCTCTTGTCTAACAATGTGTTTGATGCTTTCCAGTCAGGCTTTAGGCCCCACCACAGCACTGAGACAGCTCTGATCAAGGTGACAAACGACATCCGACTAAACTCAGATGCAGGCAAAGTCTCTGTCCTAGTTCTGCTGGACCTGACCGCCGCCTTTGATACAGTTGACCATGTGATTTTATTACAGAGGTTAAAAGACTGGGTGGAAATCACGGGTATGGCTCTAAACTGGTTCAAGTCCTAGCTTGAGGACAGGTGTTACTTTATTCAAATTGGGAACTGCGTCTCCGACCGAATGGGTGTGACCTGTGGGGTTCCCCAGGGGTCGATCCTAGGACCCCTTTTATTCAATCTGTACATGCTTCCATTGGGCCAGCTAATACGCAACCATAATGTTTCCTACCACAACTATGCTGATGACACTCAGATCTACGTGTCCCTGACAGCAGGAGAACATGGGCCTGTTGATTTATTGTGTCACTGTACTGAACAGATCAGTCTGTGGATGCAGAACAACTTCCTCCAGTTAAACTCAGACAAAACTGAAATCATTGTCTGTGGCCCACAGAAACAAAGAGAAAGTGTCATTAGTTACCTTGTGACGCTCTCTCTGGAACCTAAACATCAGGTAAGAAATCTTGGAGTAATACTCGATTCTGACCTGAACTTCAACAGCCACATTAAATCAGTAACATCAGCAGCCTTTTGCCATCTCTAAAACATTGCCAGAATCATAGGAATAGTCTCTAAACCAGACCTAGAAAGACTTATCCATGCTTTTATCTCTAGCAGGTTAGACTACTGTAACGGCCTGCTCACTGGGCTTTCCAAACGGGCCTTAAGACAGCTTCAGAACATCCAGAATGCTGCTGCTCGAGTTCTGACCAAAACCAGGAAATATGACCACATTAGTCCAGTGCTCAAGTCTCTGCACTGGCTTCCTGTCACTCAAAGAATAGATTTTAAAACAGCCTTGCTTGTGTACAAGTCTGTTCATGGTTTAGCCCCAAAGTACATATCGGACATGTTAGAGCCATATGAACCAGCCAGGATTCTGAGAACCTCAAGTAGTGGCCTCCTGCTGATGCCCAGAGTCCGGACCAAACAAGGGGAGGCTTCATTCCAGTTTTATGCTCCTAAAATCTGGAACAGTCTTCCTGAAGAGGTTAGACAGGTTTCAACTCTGCCGTTGTTTAAATCCAGGCTGAAAACAGCCTTATTTAACTGTGCATATAGCAACTGAGTACTATAATTATTATTTTATTTTTATTTTTATTTTATTTCTTTTAAATTCAAAGCTGATTTTATTGTTTCATTTTCTGATCTTTTTTCTTATGTAAAGCACTTTGAATTGTCTTGTACATGAAAATGTGCAATACAAATAAACTTGCCTTGCCTTGCCTTGCCAATCAAATGAGAAATCCTTACGAAAAGTTTTGAGGTGCACTGGGAGAGGAAACCAACCAAGGGAGAGGAAACCAACCAAACCACTGTTGTGTCAAGGCATAAAGACCAATATATCAATGCCGAGAGGAAAGGAGATATCTGAGGACATCAGGAAGAAGGTGGTGAAAGCCAATCAGTCTGGGGAAAGCTATAAGACCATCTCCAAAAGATTCCAGCTTCATCCATCAACTGTGAGACAAATCATTTACAAATGGAGGGCACTAGGCATCACCGCAACTCTGCCCACAAGTGGACGGCCGTCAAAACTTAAACAAAGAATCACCAGAAAAATATTAATGCAGGTAAAGGCCAAACCAAGCATCACCTCCAGGTAGTTGCAGACCTCTCTGTCAGCGTCTGGGAGAAATGTACATGCTTCTGCAATCAGGTGAAATATCAATAGACATGGCATTAATGGAAGAGTTGCTAGAAGGAAGCCTCTGCTCTCAAGAAAGAACAAAGCCGCCCGTTTAAACTTTGCCAGAGAGCACTTGGACAAACCAGAGAATTTCTGGAAGTCCATTCTCTGGACAGATGAATTCAAAATTGAATTATTTGGCCACAATTACAGGCGCCATGTTTGGAGAAAAGTAAACACTGCATTTAAAGAGAGGAACCTCCTCCCAACAGTGAAGCATGGTGGTGGAAATGTGAAAGTCTGGGCTTGCTTTTCTGCCTCTGGACCTGGACGACTCCATAATATATAGAACCATCAATTCCCAGGACTATCAACACATTTTTGACCAGAATATCCTGCCATCAGTCAGGGAGTTGAAGCTGGGACGGAAATGAATTATGCAACAAGACAACGGCTCAAGAGAAAGAACATTCACACTCTGGATTGGCCCAGTCAAAGTCCAGATCTCAATCCCATTGAAATGCTGTGGCAAGACCTTAAACAGGCAGTACATGCCAGATGTCCCTCCAACCTCACTCAACTGGCAGAGTTCTGCAAGGAGGAGTGGACAAAAATCACAAAAAGCAGATGTGAGACACTCGTTTGTGGTTACAGAAGACGTTTAGTTTAAGTAATGGCTGTAAAAGGAGGTGTCACAAGGTAGTAACTATAAGAGTTCACATACTTTTGCACTTGGCAGATCTTCTGTTTTTTGACAGATACAATACTTTTGTTGAATAAATAATGAAAACATTTCTTTTTTTTCTCGGGGTCCCTTATTTTGAAGGTCTGCTTTACAATTTGAGATTTGGTTGTTCATTCCACATGATTATTATAATTTCTCAAGGAAGCTTTATTTGTCATCACATCACATGTGGTACATGAGGTGGGACGAAATTGTAATCCCCCGGTCCAGTTTACACCCTGATAGCAATTTTAAATAATGTAATAAAATATATGAACTATGCGAGACTAGGATTTGAGCTACACAAAATCAACAATATGGACACAGAATCTACAATATGGGACTTCGGACATAGCAGCATTGAGGATCGGAATGCAAATATATAATACCTTATAAATTATAAAGAAATATACGAGAAATGTGATTTGATTACACAGAATATTTAGAAAACAATGACCACGTTTGAGTGGTTCACAAACTTTCAAGCAGCACTGCATATGTGTGTATTAATTTCTGTGTTCTTCATATTAAACATATTTGGCTCCAAGAAGACTGCATAGTCATTATGAGAGATATGTTTGTAGCACATTTCATTCTAGCTATGTATTTAAGGCTCTTTAAAAGTCAGTTTACATCCATTTTCATACATTTTGGTGAAGAGTTAAATAAGGGGCAGAGATGTTGCTGGTGGACATCATAAAAGACATTGCTGATGGAATCCTAGGTGACATCACAGATGGCATCATTGAGGATATCACGTATGACATCACTTATGACATAAATTACATAGCTGATGTCACGCAGCTCCAGTCCGGACCACCACCTCAGTCAACACGTAGTCTTCCCTAATGTTCTCTAACGAACCTTTAAGACTTTTTAAGAATGGCCGAAGGTTAAATTGCATAGGTGAACTGCGTACAAGATATTTGACATCCTAAATATGATAATTTGTGCAAACCACTTTTTCAGAACCATCCATCAATTACTTCTTCCATATATTGTAGTTGTAATGTGTTGCTTGTTCGCCCAGCGGTGGTGTACGTGATCGACAGCTGCCACAGAGACAGACTCAAAATTGTTGGAAAACAATGTTTTAATAAGTCTGTAAAAAAGAAAAACCCCAAAACACTGTACAGAAAATTGAATGAGCAAATCACTTTATGGTGATGTTTATTATGCTGATGTCCTCGTACGGCTTGTCGGTCTTGGGGTTGACTTTGGCGTTGGAGATCCTCTGGACCACCTCCATCCCTTTGGTGCACCTCCCAAACACAGTGTGCTTGTTATCGAGCCAAGGCTGCAACAAAGAAACAGAAACGGTAGATTTGAAGTCGATGAATGCCTCTTCCTGCACGGCTGGTTTTAGAATCGTCCAACACCATTGTTTTAAGTCTACAGTAGCCCAATTTGATTTTCCTTCTTCATGCTTGTTTCAATCCAAGATACCCTTACAGTAATAATTAAACTCCATCATGATTCAAGTTGATGTTTTTTGAGGTTATTAAATTCAGTCGGAAAAAACAGTAATCCACAATAATCGCATCCGTAACATCAGACGTGCAAATAACGTCTAAAGGACTTGGAACCCTGTTTAAAAACGCTTAAACCTTTGCAGTAGTGAACAGGCTTACATGGATTAGGGGAATTTTTTTATCAACTATGTAAAATATTAATGTTTATAAATTTGGGTGGTTAATAATATGCTAATATTGGCCCAGTTTCACCTATCAGACCGATTTTACTGCCAATACAACGAGCATCCCTACTGCAGAGTGAACTTATATCTTCGGTATTTAAAATTAAAAGTATAATAAAACCCCATCAGGCACCACAGCATCTTCATTAATCTTAAGTGACTTTTTAGGTAAACATCAGTGATCTGTCAGATGATTTGACATGAAGGCGGCTCACTGTGGGCACTACGGTGATGAAGAACTGGGAGCCGTTGGTGCCGGCGCCTCCGTTAGCCATGCTGAGCGTGTACGGACGATCATGCCTCAGCGTGGAGTGGAACTCGTCCTCAAATTCGCCTCCCCAGATGCTCTCCCCCCCCATGCCTGTGCCGGTGGGGTCGCCGGTCTGGATCATGAAGCTCTGTACAAGACAAGAGGCTTAGGCTTAAGACACCGCATCCTAAAAAAAAAACTCTTGACGAGTTCTCCGTGTCAACAAGTAATACCTTAATGACCCGGTGGAAGATTTGACTGTTGTAGTAGCCGTTCCTGCTGTGAACGCAGAAGTTCTCCACGGTTTTCGGACACCTGCGGATACGAAAGTCAGAGCTGCTTTCTGTATTCTGAAACATTGGAAGGTGTTGTGAACAGCGTGTGCTCAGACTTTGAACCTACTCTACAGGGAAAAGTTTGAGGTGGATGTCTCCCATGGTGGTGTGGATAATTGCGCTGTCGGAAACTCTTTTGGGTCCCTCGGCCTGAGTGGCAGCCATCACTTCCTCCTTGGAAGGCTTCTCGTTAAAGATGTCTCTGTCAGACTCTGCGCTCTTCGTGTCCTCCGGTTCTCTTTTTGTAAACTAAAGCAAAAAAATATATATATAATATATATATAAGGAAGCTTTCATTTAACCGAGCACTCTGCAGCTTCGCACCATGTAAAAGCGGTTCTTCTTGAAGGCGGTGCAGAAGATGGTCGGGTCGGCCTCCACGTTCTGCAAGGCAGGGTTGTCGGAGGCCTTCATCTCTATGGTGGTGGCGACCTCCATGGCCTTTGCAACTCCCTGGAACAGGCACAGCTGGACCACACGGATGTTCTCCTGCTTCCCGAGGATCCGCACACATCTGGGAGACACGGCAGACAAAAAAAAAAAAACTGATATTAGGAAATCATTTTATTTTGGAGTCACAACGCGCTTCTTAAAGAATGAAAAGACTGATGAACTGCAAGGTTGTCTCTGCAATTCCACCTTAAAAATCCCTCTCTTTGATGTTTTTATTAGGGATGCAACGATGAGAAAATAGGCTGATATTAATATTAAATATTACTAAAGCTATAATGGCTGATAATCTACTCTTGCAGTATTGTATAAATCACTGGAGACCAAACAAATATCACTCTCCCAAAACATGTGCACAAACGGAAACAAGGAGGAACCAAATATTGCCCAAATTCGGTAAAGAAATGATCAGCCCATACTGATGTTAATGCCGGTAAATCGTGCTGCACTCTTAGATTTCCTTTTAATTTCTATAAAAACAAAAAGTAAGTAGCTTACTAACTCTGTGTGTGTGTGTGTGTCTATATATATATATATATATATATATATATATATATATATATATCTCTCTCACCTTTTGTTAAGAAAACTATTAAAATGACACCGCAAACAGACGGAAACTCTCGATTACTAACCTGTTTTAATGCAGCAAGAAATACTAAATAAATGACCTATTAGACTACATCTGGAGAGCTTTAGTTCCAAGATGACTACATGTTTCTGTGCCTCTCCAAGCTAAATCCTTGCTCTTCAACATTTTTTTCACATGGACCTGCTTTTGTTTTAGATATTCTAAGTATTCGGCAAAATATTAAAGCAATTTCAGAACAGTTATCTAAATATCATTGTCTTTTGCAAATAATTTCTGTGATATTTCTTTAATCCAGTGGATGGATGGTCTGAAGGCTGGACAGATGGAGTTAGATAAAAAGACGAATAGCCAGTTTTGTCTACTTTCTACAGCAAATATCTTAGTACAGTCTTGGTAACACAAACCAAAGTTAATATTTCTTAAATTTTAATACAAACAGTTACATTAGCAGTTTTTTTACACTAGTTTTTGTATTATATTTTTTAATGGATTTAAGCAAACAAATCTGAAAATAGAACTAGAACTTTTTATTACTAAAAAGTTAGTTTCATCTTGTTTTAAGTGTGCTGAGATGTTTGCGCTAGAAATGAAGACTAAAAAATATATTTGCAGTGCAGACAGATGAAGGGAAGCGCAGATTCCTGGGAACAGCCGGTGGATGGATGGATGGGCAGGGAGATGGATGGACAGATGGATAAAGACGTTGCTGCATGAATAGATAGAGTGATGGACAGGTGCTACAATTTTTGTGTTTTCAGACCTTAAGGGATCAGATAAGTCATTTTAGTTAAGCTAGTTTCTGAGATGCCGTCTACATTTAAAGCTACAGCTAAAGGATGGAGACAGACAGCACAAGTTTTATGTTACAGTCGTATTCAAAATAGTCCTAAATTACTCTCTGTACTCCAAATTGTACACGCAATACCCAGTTATGAAAAAAAAAAAATCCCAAATTTTTCATATACATATTACAACTAGAACAATAAGAAACCCCCTTTCAGTAAGTATTCCCAGCCTTTGCATAATATCTGATCCACCTTTACCAGCACCTATAGCCTCAAGTTTTTTGGGATATGATGTCTGAGCTTAGCTGACCTATCTTTAAGGCAGTGTTACTCATTCTTCCTTGCAAAACCTCTTGTGTTCCATCAGGTTGGATGGTACTTGGGCAGCCATTTTTACGGCTTTCCTGAAACGTTCAATTGGTCTACAGCTCGGATTCTTGCGTGGCCACCCTTGGTCAATTACAGGGTCGCTCTGAAGCCACTCCTTTTGAGATCTTGTTCCGTTGGAGTCAGATCGTTCCTCTGCTTAAAAACATAAGCGGGACAACAGCTTGTGGTCCAGAGCGCTCTGGAGCACGTTTTTATTTACAATGAACATGGATGCATTCATTTTCCCCCCTCTATACTGACTATTCATGTAAAACATCCCCATAGCATGATGCTGCCACTACCATGTTTTACCGCAGGGATGGTGATGGGCTGGTGATTAGTCGTGTGTAGTTTCCTCCAAACATGACACCTGAGAAGTGTTAACCTGCTCGAACTGTTTCCCCGATGTATCGCTAACTCACCTGTTAGTTTCCACGTTAATGACCTTGATGCCCAGCATGGTCCCATACAGGACGAAGTGGCCCGTCTCGTCAAAGATGATATTTGTCAGACGGACGCCGTCCACCTTCTCCAGTTCCCTCTCCACGGCCATCCGCCGCCCGAACTCCATGTCGGGCAGCTGCTGCCTCATCTGCTGCAGCTCTGTGAACATCTAACACACGGAAAAGCGATAATGAAAAACTGCAGGCAACAACATCAGTAAATACACGATCTCTTTTGTTATTTTTCAGCACATTTTGTGGTTAAACTGAAATGGAAAGAGAAAAAAGAACCTGCAGAGAGAAACAGCAAACCGAGAAACAACATCTTCATATCTAGCAACAACAACATTACTACAAAGTAGGGATGCTTTGGTGATGCTTCTGGAAGCTTTGTTTCAACCATATTGAGATGGATTGTAGCATTTAGTATAAGAAAATTCTAGCACTAAGAAACTTTGAGGAGGGTGCCAAGAAACCTGCCACACTTAACAACTACAAATGCACAGACTGCTTTACGGCATACGTCACTTCCCCTGTTTCTTATTTTCAACATCATCATTTGACATCGTTTTGCCAGTTAGATTCATCACCTCATTGCTATTCATACTTCACACAGACACTGGAAACACGTATGTACTTCAATCCAACTGCAGGAGATCAGGATTTTACGACACTATGCGTTAGTCCTCATGGGAAATGCAGTCTTTTTTCAAGCAACACACTACTGCTTTTGACCACGCTGGGTTGTTGAAATTGACCAACACTGAAAGTTCTTTAGTGTTGTTTTAACAGCGAATATGGTTTTAGTTATTTAATATTAGCTGGTTAGCTATTGCATTGTTTTAAGTTTTTTTTCCAATTACATTTTTTCAATGCATATTTTCTCCTACCATTCCTCTTCCTGGAAGGCTTTTAATTATTATATGGTTTTGTCTAATTTCTCAATACGTTTGTTTTCTCTTTTCCTTTTATATTTTAGAAATAAACCTTTGCTGCTCCTAATAACGCCACGGTACGATCTCCTAGTCTCTGAATAGCTGAACATTAACGGTTTATCAACAGCCACTAAACCTGTGATTCCTTCAGTGATATATTTCTACCTGATCGTGAAAAATACTCGCATCCGATCGAAGGGGAAACACCCAAAAAACAAACAAAAAAAAACGAGGTAGTCAGAATCAAAAATGAACTCACCGTCAAAGATTCGTCGAACACCCTCATTAGTTTTCCCGTTAGAAAACGAAAGATCCTCACTTTCCTGTCGGACGCAATGGTCGCCATTTTCTTCCCATCGGGCGAGAAGGCCAGGCTGATGGGGTAGGTCTTGTGCTTTGCAAATTCATACAAGTCTGTCTCCGTTTTGTATTCCCAGTCCACGTGCTTGGGGAATTTGAATTCGTTCGGGAGGCCGGTCCAGTATTCCAGCATTCCCGCTTTGTCCGCTGACACGATGACCCTGAATTTGGGATTCAAGCGGATCTGGGTGAGGGGCGAGGAGTGCAACTTGTCGAAGACGTGCAGGCGTTCGTTGCTTCCCCTTCCGTCAAACACGAATATCTTTCCTGTGGGTTTTTCAGAGCAAGCCACAGTACAAATGGCATCCCCAGGATTGTAGATCCATTCACACTGACCTGGATGAAACCTAAAATACAAAAATAAAAATAGAAAGAAAGGTCGGTTTGTGGCTGTAACATGAAAAAAAAAAGTTTCACTAAGTAAATAAATACATGCTATCTCACATGTTAAAATTCGGACTCACCCTAGCTTCAGCATGTTAATCATGTCAAAGTTGACAACGTCAAAGACCTTCATGGCCTGATCATCGCCAACCGAGCAGAGGAGAGCTCCATCAGCGCTCACCGCAATGCTCTCCATGGAACCTGCGCCAGGAGTAACAACAATGTTCAGAGCCGTCACATAAAGACCAGCAGGGGACGGCGATGTATTCAATTCATACCAAGATGACTTCGAAAGTGTTTCACAAACTCGATTCCCTCGTCCTCCTTCTTCTTCCAAAATTTTACATGGCCATCATGGCTGGCGGTGATGATGAAGTCTGTCCTGGAAAAGTTGCGTAAATCTATTTATGCAACTGTGACTATTTCTATTTGTCTTTAGGCTATAAAAAAACATATTTCCCCCCTTATAATTTCTGATTTCAGGATGTTTACAAGCACTTACATGTTAGAGATCAAAGATTAAAGATTATAGAAAATATAATGTAATGTAATTGTCTAACAAAAGCAGCTTTAAAATGAAGATTTTTTTTCCTAAAATATCACCAAGAAAGGACAAAAAAGGCCCCAATTTTAACTTTTATTTGAACTTAACAGATTAGGTCGTCAGTCAGTCTGAAGAGGCTTACAAAGCCTTTTTTGCGTCTTTATACACAAATAAGGCAAAACATGGATATGTGGTGAACTTTCCTAGAAGTCGCTGGCTACAGCTGCACAAGAAAATGTGATTCTATGTTCATCGTCACTTTGGACTGTATTAACATTGGAGGACAGTATTTGGTGACTAACATGCTTTGTGATCAAACGATATCTGTCCATGCAATATTCAGCCATTCATATCAAAGCCTCAGCTCAAAACCTCTAATATAATTACATTGCTTTTGGTTTTTCTTTAAAGTTTTTCACCAAATGCAAAGTCCTGATCCACCATTATGAACTGGATATATATCAGTATTCTCCGCTTTTTCACGTCCTTGCACAGAATTGGGGAAAACATTTTATTTTTTACTGTTGTTTCAAATGTTTTATTTGTTATTTATTTTATAACGTTCAGTCTAGATGTAAACATGTTGCAAAAAGAATATGAACTGAACCTGTTTTATTGAACTCTTTTAAGTTCAGACTCAGAATACTTATAGATGAATTGTGAATACTTGTGATACCCATTTGTTTTGTTTTTATTTCAGTGGGAATCTCCTGATGAATAAAAACATAGCGAATAAAGTAAATAAAGTGTCTAGATTGCTAGATTTCTACTGTTTGTCACTTACTTTGAACACACCAGGTGTGTGATCACGTCTCTGTGCATGTAGCTCCGCTCATACATGGCGGCTGATGGGAGGTTGTCCAGGTAGACGCGCTCAAATTCAAGCACTATTATGAGCAACAACAAACAGAAGTTAGTTTATTAGCGCACATTGGCGGCAGCTGGACACGACGGCCATGTTATTGCTAATTCAGCCAGGAAACCGCTACCTTTTCTCTTTTTCGCCTTCGTGGCTTCGCTTGGCATCGGTCCGACCCAGTCCGCGTCTTCTCCATCTCCATCAGTAGCCCTGTCCGGTTCCTGAACACCATCTGCTTTCCGCTTCAACTCCACACTGTTTTCGGTGTCCGCCATTTTTGGGAAGCTTCCGCCCGGTCCTTCGTCGGTCACGACACTTCCGCTCGGCTCCTTTCAGTTCGTTTCAATTGTACCGTTGACAGAAAAACATAATTCATGTACATGTTTGGTTTCTCTCCACTAATATAGACTAAAGTATATTTTTAACTTGAATAAATTTTAATAATTGTGTTTTAATTTAATCTACAGCCTGCAGAACTAAAAATGTTTGTTTGCTGTTTCTGTACTGCCAATTATTGGAGCGCACACGGAATAAACCAACGCTCTTCTGATAAGGGGTGAGCGTATTACTTTACTTTAGTTACTTCCATGTGTTGTATCTCCTTTTTAAGTAATTAAATATTCAAGTTGAATAATACTAATTTATAAAAGGCATTTTCATTTTGTTTCTGATAAAAGTCACAACATTAAAAACATAATTGTTATCCTTCTTTAAGACAATCCAGCTACTCTGAAACACACTGCGCTAGCCAACATGGCTGTGGAAAGGAAATAATAATATTCCTCCTCATATTTTACGAAACATTTACAGTTTACTGACCATTTGCTAACATTTCTGCTCCGAGTTAAATTGTTTAAAGCCGTATTACCGCGGCTGTCCCGACAAAGCACAAAAAGGCCAATTAGCTCTGCTGCAAAATGAGCAACATTTACATCCAGGAGCCTCCAACAATTGGAAAGGTTGGTACCTCTTCTCGTTAAGCTAACAGAGTTTACACATTTGCTGAGTTCTTATAGGCATAATTTGTCAGTGGAGGGTAGTTTGGGGAAATGCTGGGTGTCAGATTTAAAGGCCTCCCTGCGTGCTGCGTTTTAGGTCCTGTTGAAAACCACCGCTGGGGAGATTGACATCGAGCTGTGGTCCAAAGAGGCTCCAAAAGCTTGCAGGAATTTTGTACAGCTGTGCATGGAAGGTAAGAGTGGATCCTCCAGCTGATAGACGGATGCATACAAGCAGCAAATGACACATTTACTGCTCGATTGTCTTGTTTCCAGATTGCTTCTGCAACCCTAAACACTGTGTGTGAAACTCTACATTAATAGTTGCAATTTTGCATAAGTGTATATGTTACCATACCATTTTTAAAAAGTGACCACAAGATTTCTTTCAGCTTCCGATAATATAAACCAGAGAATAACTGTCCAAAAAGGCCTCAACCAAAACAATAATTAATAAAAGTCTAAATATGCATGTAAACATGGCTGTCTCGCATTTTGTAGCAAACTATAATTGTTTTGTTTTTTTTGCACAGTTTTAAATTTTACGTCAACATTGGGTACAGTTAGATGGACATGAGTAATTGGAACAAATGCATGATTGGGATTTAAAAAAATGAAAACACCCTAATCAGAATAATACGGATTCAGCCTGATGAGAATCAGAATCAGCTTTATCAGAATCAGCTTTATCAGCTTTATTCGCCAAGTATGTTTACGCACACAAGGAATTTGTTTCCGGCTGTTTATTAGCTCTCTACAATTTACAACAATACAATATACAACAAGACTATGTAGACAATATACAAGTTTACATGTTCAGCAGAGTTTGCATATGTACAGAAAATATAAAACTAGTGTAAGATAAATAGTTAAGGTGCAGTTACAGTATTATACAGCATGTATAAAGTGCAGTGTGGCATGTAAACAACAGTAAACAGCAGTTTAGTTTTTGTTATTGATAAGTTTGATGGCATTTGGAAAGAAACTGTTACAGTGTCTGTTTGATTTTGTGTTCGGGGCTCTGTAGCGCCTGCAAGAGGGTAGAAGGTTAAAGAGTTTGTGACCAGGGTGTGAGGAGTCTGTGATAATATTTTCTGCCCGGTTTATGGTCCTTGATTTGTATAAGTCTTGGAGGGTGGGCAAAGGAGCATCGATGATTTTTGCTGCTCTATCCACCACTCTTTGTAATCTGCATCTGTCCTGTTTTGTGGCTGAACCAAACCATACTGTGATGGATGTACACAGGACAGATTCAATGACTGCAGTGTAGAACTGTTTCAGCAGCTCCTGTGGCAGACCGTGTTTCCTCAGTTGACGCAGAAAGTACATCCTTTGCTGGGCCTTTTTGAGAATGGAGTTGATGTTGGCCTTCCACTTTAAGTCATTGGAAATGGTAGTTCGCAAGAACATGAAGGTCTCCGCGGTAGACACAGTGCTGTTGAATATGGTGATGGGAAGCAGTA
>JAVLVB010001249.1:41620-54964 GCA_032876305.1 Orestias chungarensis
TATATATATATATATATATATATATATATATATATATATATATATATATATATATATATATATATATATATATATATATATATATATATATATATATATATATATACATCAGCCTTTTAAGGCTGTATAAAAAAGTATAAAAAGTGACCATTGCTTCTCTACTTTAGTCAAATAGTAATTCTTATATACCACTTTGATGCACAAAAGCTCTCTTGTTTAACAGGTTTCTGAAGTATTTCTCTGATGGGAGAAAACATTGTTGTTCCTACTAAAATCTGGAAGCACACCTTTATGAAAACAGAAAATGATTACATTTCTTATTTGACCAATGTTGGTCAAGCTTACAAATGTCTTGACTGATAAATTTAGCTATTAAGACTTGTATTTACGCAGTATATCTTCCTCTTGGAAATTAATTAGACGCATACTATCCGGTACCGATACATTAGAACCAGAAGCCGGTCAGCAAAAAAAAGTAAATCGCTTTGACTCTTTAGAACGGTGTACTGTGAAGTCTTTTGAAGCTCAGAAGGACACCTCATCACCTACATTTGAATTTTTTCTAAACTTTTCTGTTTATATTTTAATAGTTATGCCAGCTCCTTTTTAAGTGGAGCATAGCAGCAACCTAGGTGTCTCAAATGCTTGAAACCTGGTGATTTTAGCATTTATTTTCTCAAAGATCCCCCAGTTTTGGTTGGGTTTTTTTTGTTTTTGATTTTTGTTTTTTTTTGTTGTAAATTAAATGTTCTACTTTTTCCCGCCCTTATTTAATTGTGGTTTACTTTCTGGAACATCTATTAAAACTTCCTAACAACTTTAGAAAACAGAATTTAAGTCTTGAGGAAAAGGTGATTCAAAGGCGACATTAAGCCCTAATTATCCTGGCCAAGCGGCCGTAGCCCAGACAACATGTCACTGCATGTTAATTGGCTGCACCTGTCTCATGTCATTGGTCATAACCCAGGGAGTTCTCAGGGAAAGGTCGCAGAGATCGACAAAGCACTTTGCATCACACTACTTGAGATAATCCAGTTCTTGGCAGCAGGATTGTGTATGTTTTGGAACAGCCAGGTTTACACATTTCCACACCCTTAAATGAGGTACTTTCTCAACTGTTCCAGGCAGCAACACACAACCATCTTGGAAAGGTCACATTTCGAAATGAGATTTAAAAAAAAGGAATACTTGCTTGGTTATAGAAATATAGGAACTAATATGGAATGATAAAATACAGTACAAATGTTGATGAGTTGAACACAATTGCTTCCAAAACTCATACTGATCATTATATTGGCATTGAAATCCTTGTCTCCAGTTCAGTTCTTCAGTCCTGTTTGGTTTGTACCAGGCCAGAGAAATTCCTCAGAGAGGAGTTCATGCAGATACTTGTTTTTTATTTTACCATATCCATCAGCATCCCGTTTCCAGTCCATACACTGGCTTCAATCCACCACTGCTATACTTGCTGTATACTAAGTATAAACAAGACTTGGAGGGTAAAATTTTGCTTTCAAACATATATTTGACTCATCTGTCTAATGTAGTTGCCATGTTTAAATCTTGGGTTTCTTGATTTTTGTCAGTATTTACATTTTTTTAATGACAGTTGAAGGCTACAAAGTAACACAGGAAATCCTCAAAGAGTCTGTTTTTGCATTTTGGTAAAGCTACTGAATTTTTCTTATGAACCATACAGTCATGACTGTACTATTTTTAAGGTTGTCAAATTTCTGTGTCAGCTGTAGACTCCTAGCAGACAGTGCACGGTTCAGGATCATGAGGGATTTCTTGGTCTACTGCCAGTTACCTTATATGCTTTCTTTATGAAAAGTTAATCATCCACAGCTTTCCGGTTTTCACTTTTTTATTTTACCTTTAACTGAAAAGTGACAGAAGCTGGCAGCCCCCATCTAGAATCTGGTTACCAGCATTAACTGGAAGCCAAGAAATATGCAGATTCTCTCTAGCTTTGTCAGTTTATGCCTATTTATCTGGACAAACATGAGAGAGGAAAAAAAGGACAACAGAAGGATCCGTGGAGAGTCTTGATTATTGTTAAAATAGAAATACGTTAAAAGTTATATTAATTTTTTGGTTAAAGTTCAGAGAAAAAATATATTCTGAATTAAAATCTGAGCTGAGCTGTATAAACCAAGTCTCTCCTGCCTTTTTCTTAGCTGCTAGCAGGTCTCGGGTCTTATTTATAATCATCACACCATTCAAAAGTTATTGTTTAAACCATATGGAATAAATTTGTGGTAAGTGAAGTGAGCAAAAATGTTTATCATGGCATCTGTCTGTGGTTATAGTAAGTAGCTAGTGAAGGCTTGGACCATGAAGTTAATGCGCTACAAGCAGGTAAAACAGACCAATGAGAGGCTTAGGGTTGTGCTTTATAAAATCTTTTGGTTCTTGGCCACAAAATAAAAATTCTAGTGTCGTAACTCCCTCTATTGGATGAACATAGACATTATATAATAGCAGCAGGATTATCATCAACAACCAAAATATTGACCAACATGTGGATTTTATTGAATTAACCCAATGCCCTTCAAGAAAATCCACGAATAGGCCACAGCAGTTGATAAAGATATTCAGAATCAATTTCTGTTTTTGTAAATTAGAACCGGCTTAAAGACGGGAAAACCCTCTGGGCATTGTACGACACACTATATGGCCTCCAACTCTGGGTCGTTTCATTATGAACTAGAACATCTGAAGATGGATTCCAACTCTTTGAATCTATATACCAAATATTAATAGGGCAGCAATAAAAGGTTCCTAGCAGAACTAGCAAGTTGTGCCAATTGGTGTAAATTGTCAACAGTATTATTGAAAATATATTTTATAGTATATAATACTATAAAAAATAACCTAAACAGCAACAACAACTTTTTCTGACATAGTTGCTCATGTATTTCTCAGACAAAGTCAAGAAATTAAATAAGCAAGAGGTGTGACCTTAAGGCAATCACATTAGTCATTATTATTTCCCAAGTCCCACCAGGTAGAACATCACTTGGTAAGATGTTTTACTGTTGCCTCAGACAATGTCAGAATACTGTATAGCAAGTGTAAGACGAGCTACAATCAGAGAAACCGAAGCCTCAGACAAAAGCTAAGAAAATAATAGAAATGAATGTCTGTCCACAGAGGCCGAGGTAGGTAACAAAGGCTTCTATTGTTTGAGGTGGGGATTCCTGGCTTGTTTTGGGGCCAAGAGCCAAGACTCTACAGCTTACCTGTGCTTTTGGGCAAGTCAGTGGGATCAAAATATAGTTGTCAAGCAGTAGAAAAATATTATTATTTCTTGACATAACATTTCTGCTCTGCACCTACTGTAGTATTATTCTCTAACCTATGAAGAAGAACAATACCTTTCATTGATGGCCTTGTTTGGGTTGCGTCTTTAGCTAAGAGGGACAGTACTTTGGATCTAAGATGTGCCTCTGCCTGCCTCTGCTATCCTGTTAAAGGTTTTATAAGAAAGGGAGGCCACGAGCATTCGCTGTAAATCGTAATGTAGTACCAATTTGAGCAAAGGATGTATAAAGTTTATTTACTACCTCTGGCACTAACAACATTACTCAATTGTTGTACTGTAGAGCAATTTTGTGGCCTGATGCACACAACCAGAGTTTGTTGTACAGATTTCCTTGCATATTACATTTTGCCAGTGTTTTTTTTTTAAGGTGAATTTTGTTTATTGGAAAAATAGTATTATTTACTAAATAAAAGCCAGAAGTTTTGGCCAAAGATTTAAGAACAACCTCTACTGCCCATGAATTTTCATACTTTTTTGTCTTAGATATAATGAATGATTTGTGGGTTGTTTTTATTTCTGAGCATGCTTACCCATGCAGTTTGACACAGGAGTTGGTCATTGGTAGAAAGGTGGGGCTCATCCTACGCAGGTTTCCACACCATATGGCAACAAAGAGACAAACAACCATGCATGCACACTAACACTTCATGCCATTTTAAAGAGACAGATTAACTTTATATTGTATTTCTAAATGAAGCAGGAGTAGTCATAGAGAACCCTCTTAACTTTGCCCAGTTATGTTGATTTTGTACTAAATGAGCTTGACTGAAGACCAGCTCATGTTGATTTTAGACTCAGCAACCCTGTAGTAGGAGATTGTGATCTTGACTTTGTAACCAATAATTCTGATTTAGACCTTAGAGACTGTGATTTTGACTTTAGATCAACTAATGTTGAAGGTGTTGGAACCATGTTTAGACCCAGTGGTTTTAACCTTACATTCCATCTTTGATAAAAACCCAGTGGTATTGACATGAGAGTCAGTGATCTCAACTTCAGATCCTGTGATCTTGAAATCAGACAAAATGATCTTGAACTTAAATTTAGTAATCTGGACTTTAAATCTAGTGACCTTGGCATGAGACCCAAAAGTCTTGACCTCAGTGCTATAGTAACTTTGACTTTGTAACCAAGGATTTTGAGGTAGACACAGTGGTGTAACTTAAGACACAGTGATGTTGACTTTAGAGGTACTCATGTTGATTTTAGATCCAGTGGTTGTGACATGAAACCCAGTAAACCCAACATTAAATCCTGCAACGTTGACAATAGACACAGCAATCTTGACTTTAGTTTCAATGATATAGAAATTAGACTGATTGATTTTGACTAAGACTTCTTATTCCAAATATTTTATAAATATGTATCACATGATCTATACCTGCATTTTGTACTGAGATATTTTGGTCTGTTTTTTATAAATATGAACCTCAGTCATTTATGGCAACTGGAAATGGCTCATAAAATTAGCTGTGGCAGTAAAAAACTAATTACTTAGTATATGTTTCTGAAGACTCACATTTTTTAACGTTATATTTTCTTATTTTCAATTTGAGGCAGTAAAACTGAAAGCTAGTTTTAATTGTTACTTTCTCTGGTCCTTCAGCAATCTTATCCTTCCTCTTTAAAAATAGGGAAAAGTTAAATAGTGCATCTTGTCTCTGTTTTCTTAAAGTTTGTTCTGCTTGCTCACAGTGAGGATTTAAAGAAGGAGGTCCGGCAGCTGAAGAAAGAACTACAGGCCATAAAGCAAAGGAGAGAGGATCGTTTAAACCCTCCTGCAGAAGAAGTCAAGGAGGGTATGTGTATAGCTTTTTATTCGTCTTATGTACATATAAATGTTTACTAGTGTAAGCCATTAAATGTTGAATTTATTGCTGCTCCAGGACAAACTGTACATGTGTCTTATAATAACCTAGGTGCCTTTTTAATGGTTTAAAAAGTACTCTGTCATGACTCCAGCTTTCAGTGTGAACACACGCTCTTGGAGGGTGGTCCACGCTGCATTCTCCGCTAATGTACACCAAGTCAGACAACCCTCTGATTTAGTCAATTAGGTACAGAAGTTTATCCTCTCCCTTGGGGTCTGCATTTTTGTGTTACAGTTGCTGAAAATTGCATGGTTAGAAATTGTTGAGTGGCCGCCATAGTTGCACATCGAAACCATGGTGTGTTTGCGAGCCCGCAGCTTTGGCCAATGCGATTCTGTACAACCCTGACTCCAAATCTCCTTGGGGTCCTCACCACACTGCAATCTGTCTTGCTGTTGTCAATCTTTGTGTTTTTTGTTATACTACTTTTTATTTTTTTTGCTGTAACACATTTTTATCATTCACAAAAACCATTTAGGCACAGAGGTTAGCCTGAGGTTCTTTGTATGTGTGTGTAGTTGTGCAACAACATAAAACAGCTGGCTGGGGGTTCTTGTGAGACTGGCCTAACTGTGGGATTAGCATCAGCCAAAATTCATAGTAGACCATGATGGGGGTTTAGTTGCTCAAACATTGTTTTTCTCTCCACAAACACTGATGGTTTTATGTGTTTGAGTACAGAAACTGAGGCCGATCTTGGCTTTTTTAATTTATTAAATATATTTGGTGAAACACACCAACGTTTTTCTTAATCTGAGGGTTTTCTTGGAATTGTCACGGTAACCAGCCTGAACTTGGAACCAGGCAGATACTTTTTTTAAATGTCTCTAGGTTTTACACACGTTTAGGGTAGTAGCCCCTCCATCATTGTTACATAAGCCACTTTATGTGTCGTCTTTATCTTACAAGGTATGCAAACGCTGCCAGTGGGCTTCCTTACCAGCTAAGCCTGAGGCAGGAGTCGATTTTAAGAGGCTGTCATTACATCTCGGTGCTGGAAGAAACCGTTAATTCCATTAGATGGAATCTGTAGATGTCATGGGCCAATGACCACTGTAGGGGAGACGGATGTCTGCCCAACCGCTGTAAATCACTGTACTCTGCTCAGCCACAGACAAGCACTGTGGTGAGGATTTGTTTCATCTCGTCCCACTGGGGAAACGGCAAAGCTGAAAGAGCTGCACTCATCGCGGGGCTCATATTGACAACACCATCACTCAAACCCTAAATCTTTCTCCGAGTTCAGCTGACGTCTGGGTGAAAATCTGCCTGTGGTCAGTCTGTCTATTCACCCATCTATTATCCAAACCGGCTTAACCTTGCAGGGTGGGCTGGTTGTAATATTTAGCGGCCATTGGACAAGAGGCGGGTTACACCCTGGACAGGTCACCCATTACAAGGCAACCTCCCCTCAAGCATGATACGTATATAAACCTATCATTACAAATCAGGCTGTTAATTATCATGTTTTACTTACAACTAAATCACCCCATTTAAAGCCAAAAATGACAAGACCTGGAGCACAATAATAAGAAATATGAAGTTCAATAAGTTAGCGGCTGGATAGCTCAAGTGGTATGTTGCCTGACTTCCAATTGGAAGGTCATGGGTTCAGCATCCAGTGTGGGTCCTTAGGCAAGACCCTTTGCGCTACTGCCTACCTGGCACCGCAAATGGCTGCCTCTGTGTAATTACACCAAAACCTATTCCTAGTATGTCCTGTATGTACCTGGCAAATAAAGCTGATTTAATCTTAATTTAATCTTTAATCTAAACTCACTGCAGCGGAGTCACAATGCTATGAAAATGAATGCTCAAAAGCCACCTCTCCATGGAAACGGCTTTAACCACCCCAGTCAGATATATCTAAATTAACAGATCCTCTTCCTGTTTTTTTCAAAACCACTTCAGGGGTGGTACGAGCTTTGCCAAGCCGAGTATTGCGCACAGGCAATTCAGTCGACACCAGACTGCGTTTGTTGATTGAGCTGTGATTTACATTCCTGCATGAGCGAAGGCCGGGACCTTACAAACTCCAAACAACATCTAAGCCACTGCTGTGGACCGGGGGATATGGTGTCTGCTATGAGAGAGCTGATCTGTTTAATTATGAGCGACGGCAGTAGAAACTACGGCAGCTTTAGCAGAAGAAGAACCAGGATTTTTCATCCCTGCTACCAGAGAGTCTCCCTGATAAACAGGCAACAATAAAGAAGGGAAAAAACTGTGCAGCTCTGATTGAGTTATACCCTGGAACTACATAACATGAGTCTGCATTTTTTTATCTTGGTTGTTGGGTTTAGTTTACATCTTTTCAATGCATTACCTAATTCCAAAGATTGCACATTTAGACCAAAAAAGTATTGAACTACTTTTACACCTATATATCAATGTAATCATCTAATTTCCGTTGTTTTAATTTTTTGGGCCAGCAAGGAAATATCTGTACGACAAAATGTCATTTTTGATTATGTTTGTGTCAGCCACAATAATGGAGGATGTAACGTCATTTTAATCTTAATCCAAACCACTTTTGGCTATCTTCAAAATGAAATTAGGGATATGAGCTTATTTGAGTCCATCAAAACCACAACATGGCGGTTCTCCATTGCCGAGTGCCACTGCAAACACCCACACAATAGTGAGGAACACCCTGCAACAGAGACATTTTGAACAAGAGAGAAGCAGCTATAGATGCTCTCGACATCATCAAACTTTAGTATCTAGGTTTTTAAAGGTTCTTGAAATACTCCAAAGAAATATTTGCAAAATTCAGATTGTTACTTTAATATGTTGAAAAGCATGTTTGCATTCCAGCCTCTTTCTATTTGTACTCTATTTTGTTTTTACCATCACATAAAATTTCAAAAAAAAATTTCCCCACATTGACAAAATGTCCATGTTGCAAACTAACAGGGTGACTGCGTTTGAGCTTTAGATAGTGTTATGAGTATATTGTAAAGCTTCTAAGTGATGCTTTTTAACAGATGATAAGGAATAATGTTGCCTTGCAGGTAGGCCTGATCCTACTGGGAATTCCCTGCAGAATTGTTTGATTTTTTAGGAGATTAGGAACCTTTTATCTCTTAGAAACGGTGTTTGTCTTCCATAACGGTCGTTGGTTGCTACATTAGCGGCTTGATTTGTTGCCCTTTAAGGCCCCAGGAATCAGGACAGGGGCAGGAATGCAGTTAGAGAGGCCATCAAACTCTAAGTGTGTAGCTGCTGACAACAGCTGGAGAGGTTGATGTGTGTTTTTCGTATAGAACCTGAGGGCGTCATCAGTCAGCATCCAGCGTGTTCTGGGGCTGCAGCGAGCCCGGGTAGCAGAGGTGACCAAGGCTGGAATGGAGGGGGATCACTTGTTGGCTTCATAAATTAATATGAAGAAAGTTTCCCCCGAAGCAGCGCTGTAGATTCCACCGCTACAGAAAAACCAAAGCTCCAGGCTTTTCTTTTTTCCTCCTCACATCTACACTAACTGGATCTCCAGATAGTGATACTAGAATCGTACCTTTTAATTTAGATAACATTTTAAAGTGAAAACATCCACACTGATAAGTGTTGCAGTTCGATCTGGGAGCATTTAGGTGAGGTGTATTCAGCCGTCAATTAGCATTTAGGACTTCCTAGCATAAAACTGTTGGATTCTCGTTGCTAAACATATGACAGTTAAAGTCGGCTATATATAACGCACCCCCTAAAATGAGCGACGCTTCTGGATTGGCTGCTTTACAAACGGCAGCTACTAGCGTGTGAAGTAGCATTGTGACTAGATATTTTCATTTACCAAGCTTAGAGTTAAAGAGTTTGTTCTGTTAAGAGTTTGGAACATTATAAAGTGTCTATTGCTCTGAAAGGTTTTGCGAAAAGCTAGTGCGAGTAAATCAGCGCTGCAAAGCTTTCTTTCTTAGAACCCCGACCTCAGGTACAGTAGTACTGAAAAAAACGACATTGGTAATATATCGCTCACATTTCATTTCTTTCACTTCCTCTTGGCCTTCAAACATACTGTTGACATACTAGCACGTTTACTACAGGGGGCAGTAACGGGGGCAGTAATCTTTTTCCCGCCCACTAACAACAAGAATTGCGCCACTGTAACACGTGCAGCATTGTTGTTTTTGACCGTCTTTAAAGCTGTACCGCTTAATCCAACTAGGGGCATTGGCAGGACTGGCAGCTGACACGTTTCCATTCAGGCCACAAAATGACTAATCTGCCACAAAAACTGCCACCACTCTGGGGATTTTCCACCATGCCACTTCCAGTACTAAACTAGCAATAGTAGGTCCCCTATATAACATTTCTGTGTCTCTATTGCTGTCACATCTCGGCACCAGCTGTAATCTAATCCAGAGGAAACTATTGTTTTGCATTCTTCAAAGTTGCAGACTGCTCTCCCAACATGGTGCTCCATGTAAAATGTAGAATGGCCAAAGAATGAAATGTAATCCACTCTGACAAGATGTTCTGTATTTCTTTGCTTTCTCAGGTTTTGTGTTTACATCATCTTGGTTTATTCTTTTTTTTTTCCATACTTTTTTGCATCTGTCACCTCTCCAGTCCTCCATATTATACAGCTCACAATAAATAGCTTCGTAAATAAACACATGAAAGGGTAGGACGTGGTGTTGGCGCTCATAACTTCATAAGATCCTGCAGTCTGGCGTTGACTTTCTTACATCATCTGTTTGGTTTCACCAGAACGTGTCAGAGCATCCAGCCGCTGTCGTCGCGGCTCTCCCCGTCAGGTAACGCTCTCCTTGTGCTCGCTGTCGCTTTGACATCACATTTTGTTGTGGAAAGAGAGAGCTCCTCCAGCCAGCAGACAGTGCTCACCGTCTGCCACTCCGACTTCACAGGCGTGTGTGTCAGAGTTACAGTAAACTACTGTCTGCATGAAAGCATGCAAGGTTCACAGCGGTTGGCTTTAAGTTTATTGTTAAAAGGATTGTTCTATCTGTGCGGTTTCACTTAATTTAGTTTAGCAAAAGTCTTTGCCTTTGCTAAAAACTCTGACCTTTTTTGTTGGCAGATCATGGGAAACAACAATCATAACACTGTGATCACCCCTCACAGAGTTAAAGCTTATAGTTTTCGACAGAATCTCTAAACGTAATTTCTGACTGTGCTCTTTTAGTCTTGTTGGTTTTTCAAAGTCTCCAGGTGGTGATCATAAATCTTCCACCAAAAACTGTGTTTAACTCCCGTTTTCCAGCTGTTGGTGGGTGAAATGAGAAACGAATGAGAAATTAGTTGATCAGGATCGTGAAGCATTCAAAAAGCACCTCTGGTTTTAAAACAACTTTAATAAATCATAGTTGGAAAATAAAACATCTATTTAAATGTAAACAAGGATAATTTATGTGGTTCAATAATTTATGTCTTTACAGCAACACAGAATAAATTTATTTTATAAAAGCCAATGATAGGGAGGTTTAAATTGATGGGGATCACACTATCCACCCGGAGTTGAGCCTTTTTCATCCAGTGTTGAAATAGGAAAAGGCTGATAAAGACGATAATTGAAAATGATCAAACTCATTTTTATTATACTATTTGTAATTGCAGCGAGATGTGAAATATATAAAATGTTTAAAAAAGCCAGGTAATTTATTTTTTCTTGCTCTCTGATGTTAAATTGGATACATCGTTCCCAATTCCCTAGTTTAAATTAGTCATTATTTTTAGTTATTAAATGCCTTGATAAGGGTTTATTCTATAACATTCCATATTTGCAAGAACCAAACTAAAGAGCAGCTAAAGAAGGAGGCATTTTAACCATCTCTACTATCGATCCTAATGGGCAATGATAAAATCCCCTACTCCAACATCTTTTTGCCCTGCTTTCCAGTCCTACAGACAGACAGACATTTAGGGATTAGCAAAAGCAAATAGGACTAGCAGTGCTTTGTCAACAACTGATGTGCCATGTAAGACAGGTCATTGTGTGATATCATTTTTACTGCAGCAATATTGATCTAATAGCATGTCATGACAGTCATGTGAACATCATGCAATCGTCAGTCAGAAGCCTTTACAGATTTGTTGCAAGACTGTCCACTACCAGAAATACTTCCTGCATGCAGCATTAGCATCTTTAAAAGCTTTTTAAAAGTATTTGGATAATTTAAATTCCCTTTGGGAAACATAAACTTTTTTTTTTTCAATTGAGTCAAATAATAAAATAATATTATGTAACAATAAACATTGTTGGATGGTCCGTTTTCAAGATTAGAAAGTGTGCATACATTTCTGTAGTCTTTATCTGGCAACATTGTCTTCAAGTTGTATAAATTCTTGAAGTGTTCAGCTATCCTTTTATCCCACTGTTTTGTATGCTGCCTTCCCCTCACACCCTTGTAGTTTTGCCCCAGAAAATCTACTTAATACTGAGTTCAAGGTTTTATAATGCTCTCTCAAAAAACATAGTCCTTTTCCTGCTAATTCATGTAAGGCATATTATCCATTAGGATAAAAAAAAATATATATATTTCAAATTCTTTATTAGGTAAATTTGGTTTTAGACTGTCAAATATCTGTAATATAAGTTATGTGCTTGTCTTTCGTAGTTCTGTTTAAATTTTACATAGAAGAACAGTTTGAAGCTTCTCCAAACACGCTGTGATACGGATCACTGCAGGAGATGCCTCTACATGAATAGAATTAGGATATGGGGAAAGGTTATAGCTACCAGCTCTTATGTCTGTGTCATCTTTTTAATACAGAGAAAAAGCCAACCAGCGAGGCCGTTGCTGAGTACCTGGAGGAAAGAAAGAAGTATGAGGAGCTCAAGACACAAAAACGGAAAAAAGGATCAACCAGAGAGGAACAAGTAAGGAATCAAACACAACATCTTGTTTGCTCAAATTCACCCGTTTAAGCGTCTACGTTTGGAAATTCTGTGAAATCTAAGATGGATGTATAATGAAATTGCAGACGTTGGCCCTACTCAACAGTTTCAAATCCAAGCTGTCATCAGCGATCACAGAGGGACCAGAGGAGGAGGATGTGGAGGAGTTGGCAGAGGATGATGACAAAGGATGGTCAGTAAGACTAAGAATTTACGTTTGGTTTTTTTCTTTAGTTTCTTGAATATCCAGTAATAACCCAAGTGATTTCTCATTTTGGTTTAGCAGCATTCTCATAGTCATTGTTTCTAAGCAATTGGATCGTTAATTATTTTTATATAATCTATCATTTTAAAAGAAATCTCAATTGTTTTGACAACCCTATCCTTCAATTCTTGGTGTTGACTATGTGGGTTTTGTTTGGTCAGTGCAGAACCGTCGAGATGTTTCAATCAAGCAGAGAAGCAATGTCAGCTTTGTTTTTCGCAGGGTTCAAAGAGTAGGTAAATATACTCAGAGTGTGATATCAGTATATATCAATAATTGGGCAAAACAGAAATATTATATTGAATATGGATACCAGCCTTAATTGTAATATTTTTGCATTGCTAGTTTATGATTGTTGGGTTCAGGAGTTTTAATAGATATTATCATGAGCACTAGGGAGAGGATGGAGGATGATAGTGTGATAGTGTAAATTATTCTAATACTTGCAACAATAGTATAATTTTTCTATATATCATAAAATTGTAGGTGTCAGGAAAAATTGAACAGTCCTGGTATTGATTTTCTTCTTCACTTTGACTATTGCAATTATAATTTGTCTGATTTAGGAGGGATGATTTTAAAATATCAGGTATTATGTAATGTTTGGAAAAACTTGACCAATCGGCTTCGTTTCATCAGTCCTGTGATCTTATAGATAAAATAAAGTGTATACTTTATGTTTAAGAATTCAGATTTTAATGATTATTGTTTTCAGAATGCTTTCAAACAAACAAAAATGATATAATATTTCAATATGAAATGGTGCACAAACATGGAAAATTGTGTTTGCAGGTATGAAGTAGCCCTAAATGAGTTATTGCACAAAAGAAAAAAAAATTAAAATTGCAGAGTTTCCATATGAAATCAGTGGATAATTAAGCAAACAATCCTTGATTTTCATGTAAATTTATCAAACTCACCAGACTCAGCTTTTTTTTGTTTAGCGTTTCAGACAAAAGCCTCTTCTGGGCCTCATCCCTGTTCAGAGCCAAGTCTGGTGTTTTAAATTCCAGTTTTATTGCCG
>JAVLVB010001249.1:55064-88193 GCA_032876305.1 Orestias chungarensis
TGTGTGTGTGTGTGTGTGTGTGTGTGTGTGTGTGTGTGTGTGTGTGTGTGTGTGTGTGTGTGTGTGTGTGTGTGTGTGTGTGTGTGTCTGCAGTCGTGCATGTCGGGCCTCGAATTTTACTTGCAGCCACCAGATTGGCCATCAGGAAATCAGTCCTGACGCTGTGTTTTCCTTTCATATTCTATTTTTCACCAAAGATCTCAAACGGCACAGAGCGAGGGTTTGAAATGAATACCATGTGTGTGAATTTGAGAAAAGTGTCTGCGCGAGGGAGAGAGATTTTTAGAATAACAAAATCTGTACTTGCTATTAGTCCTGAGATGCTCTCGATGTGTAGTCTGGCTGTGGAGGGGGTGATCGGTGGGGGCTAATGAATTTGCGAGAAACGTCGTCTGGCGCTCGGAGCCTGTCTAGGCCAAAGATACTCCTCACTATGCCAGGTAGGGTCGACGGATTGTAGGGGGGGTAGAGTAGCATAGCAGTCCCAGATAAAAAAAAAAAAAACACAGTGGGAAGTCTGTGCCACTCTAGAGGAACTGTGAACAGAATGTGGGTTACAACAGGTCAGAGACTCAAAGTCAAGTCTGGGCCAGAGGAGGTAAACTATTCCATCTGTGTCTACGGCTCCTGGCTCTGCCTCCTGGACCCCTCCTCCCCTTCAGCTAATATTCACATCCTCACAGCCTCACAGTCTAGAGGCAGCCTGATTCACAAACTCACCGTCTCTTCAGTGCTATCTGTTAGCAAACGCACAGCAAAGAATTAACCAGAGATCAGCTTCTCACTGCTTCGATAAGCCGGGCGTCCACGTTGCGTTTCGGAGCCGCGTGCGACGCCGAGGCCGTACGGTCGGCAGGCTGTCAACGGCGAGGCCCGTAGACAAATTGTCAGAGGAGTCGCGGTCGCACAGCAGGGGTCCTCACGGTTTGTCAGACTCTAGCTTGGACATTCTACATGAGCTGTCGCAACAAATGAAAACAGAAAAGACGAAAACACAAAGATGCTGATACAAAACCATAATCAAAACAGAGGAAGAAACCTACCAAATATGTCCGCCAGAGAAAAGGCTGTAGAAGCAGTGTTTAGAGAGAAGAAATGAAGGACCTTCTTAATATTTAGCTAAATAGAGACAAAAGGAAATGGACTTAACAGAAAACTTCCGGTATAAATTAACTTAAAGTGGTTTGGAGGAGTAATGAGACGGCATAGAGGCTATTTTAGATATTTAAACCTTCAAAGTGGTGTGACAGAAAAGTCACTGATGGAAAAACCTCTTCTTAATTTGACTTTTTAATGTCTCTTTCCTAATTTTAAGCTCTAAAAATTTAGCTTTTTAACACCTTTATGTAAAGCACCATGGTTTGTCATGTACATGAAATGTGATGATCTCCTGTTGCTGACTGTGTTAGTGACGACCTAATGAAGCATCTGACTAAATATGCGCTGTTGTTGTTAATGTCCGTGTCATATTGATGCATATTACGTTATGTTTGGTCCAAAACTGTCTCCAAGTTGGTAAGATTTTCATAATTTATCAAAATGGTTCAGCAACCTGAATCCAGCTGTTTTAATTTATTTTTAATAGAATCAGATTTCATATAAACATATTTCCGTAACATGAGCGCTGCACCAAACTATAAAAATTAGTATTTATTCCTTTTGCATTATTTAACTTGTGGATTTTCTTTGCCTCTTTTCTTCTTTGAGGACTTTTGTCCTACCTTTCTTGATTTATTTCCTTTCTTTTCTTCTTCTATTGCTGTCTTTGCCTATTGTATCCTTTCTTCCTAAGTTACTCTTCCTAAGTTAAATCCTTTCATATGCCATGATCATATGTTCTAAACTTTTTTCACAATTTCAACATCAGTCTGAATGACTCAGAACTCTTGATTTGAATCTGGAAAGATGATCAGTATCCAGTGTTTCAACACGTTTTTTCAGGTAAAAAGCATTGCCGTCATCTGATCTTATGCCGTTTATGTTGCTTTCTGTCCTACTTTTCAAGCAAAGCGACATTTGATGCGAGGTTGAATGGTGGGTTCGCATGAGGCTGCCTGGTTATACTGTGGACTTGCCGGGAATGCAAAACTATTTACAATAACAAAGGAATTGACACTTAATGTGTGCAGGATCCCCCACTTACACGTTTGGTTCCAGCATCGCTCCAATGTGACCAACCATACACACACACACACACACACACACACACACACACACACACACACACACACACACACACACACACACGTGTTCAATTGGAGATGTTCACCGATAGGATGCACAGCGCTGGGGAGAACCTTACTGAAGCCGGCCAGCCAGGGAACCATGTGCTTTTAGGGAGGAAAGCGGCTTCCTTACGCAAAAACACATTAACATATGCAAGCTTGTAAAAAGCTGGAATGTGTTTGTTATAAACGTTGAGTGTGGAATGTGTGTCGGATGTACTCTGCTTCAGATGCTTTTGATTTGACAGATTGTTGTGGAGGAAATTCCCAGATGCCTAAATAATTTGTTTACCTCAGAGAAAGTAGCGATTTAGAACATGGTTAGGGATCCTAAGCTTTTAAAAAGTCTGGAAAGTATCATAGTGCCTTATGAAAGTAATATAGAATAATAATTCTAGACCTGTGCCTTCCTTAATCTGTTGTAACCTTTTTGTCCTTCCTTTCTTCCCTGTGTCTCTCATTAGTACTTTGTGTTTTGTTGTTTGGGGACTTTCTTCTGTACTTTTTGTTCTTTCCTTTCCTCCTGGCTTCTGTCTTTCCTTTTTTTCTATCATTCTTTCCTTTCTAAAGTGGCTCCTTGTTAGAGTATTCTTTCTTTCTGTTCCTTCCTTCCTTCCTTCCTTCCTTCCTTCCTTCTATTCAGGTTCTAGGTAAATCATTTTATTTACAGAAGCATCTGCATTATTTTCCAGTAAAAGTTTTTTTACATAATATTCATATCTGAAAAACCGTTACGTTATTTAGGATTGCAAATATTTTTTTTGTGTGTAAATAATGCGTTTGATCGATGTATTCTGTAAATTTGAAGACTTAAGTGAGCATGTGGAAGAAAGTCATCTCATTACAGATGATTATAGCTGATTATCTGCCTGGACTTTCAGTTGAAACCTACAGGATCTCTGAGCTGCTTAACAGACGGTCTTCCCTTCTGCTTTCGTCTTCCAACAGCCGAAGAAATGTTTTCGGTCTGTTATCTGTGAAACGCCTGATACTGATATCTCTTCATAGGAATGCACTGATTCTTGAATCTGTCTTGGTTGGAGGAGACTGACTGACTGACTGACCGTAGAAATCGCGTCAGCATGGATCAGATTTGTCAGCTGCGTCCAAATTGAAACATACGCGCCCCATGCTGCTCTGCATCTAGTCAAGATTTCATCCAAAATGGAACGTTTTTGAATCTTACTTCCTTTTACCGTGCACGTATTTGGATATTCTCTGCTCTAGCTTCAGCGTTTTAGTTCAAATCAGGATGTCAACTGTTGCAAATTATTCAGGTTATCTGCTGAGATAACTATAAGAGATAAATCCGTTCATGATCCATTTCTCCCGTTAGGGGTATAAATATCAAACATATAAATATAGGGTGTAGATGCTTCACGTGGGTTGTGTATTTTCACAATACTGAACAGTCCACCAACTAATTAAGCTCGGAAATCATTCATATCCCCGCTAACCAGAGGCCAAAAGAAGCTGTGTTACCGTTTACCTTGTAAATAGGCTGTAAATCCGCCCTCCAGCTAAGCACTTTAAAACTTTTTTTTTTTTTTTAGACTTAGACTTAGACTCCACTTTATTTATCCCTTGGGATTACTCCTTCAGGGAAATTCTGGTTCCAGTAGCTTATATAATACAAAGGACAGAGTTAAAGCAATATGACATATTAAAGATTGAATAGACAATATAAAAAATAAAATCGAAATATAAGACAATATAAAAGAGTGTACATAGTAAAAAGAGCATAAGACAGTTGTACTGTCCTAGAATATGCTTCTTTTAGTTATTGCACTTGCACTGCAGAGACGTACTGACCATATAAACAAGTAGATTACACAGTAGTTGACTTGAATAGTTGCAGGAAGAATATTGCACATGAGTGACAGTAGGTAATGTTTTGCACAAGGGAGGGGGGGGTGCTGATCCTTGTCCCTCTTCCCATCACCTCCTCCTTCCCCCACGTGAGGAGTTGTACAGCTTGATGGCTTGAGGAACAAAGAAGTTCAGCAGTCTGTTGGTCCTGCATTTGGGGAGGAGCAGTCTCCCACTGATCAGGCTCCTCTGATTGGTGAGGACAGTGTGCAGAGGGTGGCTGGCATCATCCATTATGTCCAGCAGTTTCTTTAGTGTCCTTGTCTCTGCCACCGTCCCCAGAGAGTCTAGCTTCTTACCAATCACAGAGCCGGCTCGCCTGACCAGTTTGTCCAGTCTGGAGGTTTCCTTCTTGGATGTGCTGCTCCCCCAGCACACCACGGTGTAGAACAGGACACTGGCAACCACAGACTGGTAGAACATCTCCAACAGCTTGTTGCAGATGTTGAATGACCGCATTCTCCTCAGGAAGTACATCCTGCCCTTTGTCTTCCTATGCAGGTGGTTGGTGTGTGTTGCCCAGTCCAATTTACTGTCCAGCCATACCCCAAGGTATTTGTATGAATCCACAGCCTCCACCTCGGCCCCCTCCAGCAGCACCGATTTAGTCTTTGGTCCATTCCTCCCAAAGTCTATGACCAGCTCCTTCGTCTTGGAGATGTTGAGCTCCAGGTGGTTGGTGCGGCACCAGGTGGCAAAGTCCCCCACCAGACTCCTGTACTCCTCCTCTCTGTTTTCCCTAATACACCCCACAATGGCTGTGTCATCTGCGTACTTCTGTATGAGACATAGCTCAGAGTTGTAACAGAAGTCCGAGGTGTATAGGGTGAAGAGAACAGGAGCCAGCACTGTGCCCTGGGGGGCTCCAGTGCTGCTGACCACAGTGTCAGAGATGGTGTCTTTAAGCCTGACATACTGTGGCCTGTCTGTGAGGTAGTTGGAGATGCATGTCACCAGGCAGGGGTCCACTCCCATCCTTTACAGTTTATCTCTGAGCAGGGGGGGCTGAAGGATGTTGAATGCACTTGAGAAGTCCAGGAACAGAATCCTTGCCGTGGCGCTTCCCTTATCCAGCTGGGAGTGGACTCGGTGTAGTAGGTAGAGGATGGCGTCCTCCACTCCTACACCTGGCTGATATGCAAACTGCAGGCTGTCCTGGGCGTGTTGCACTTGAGGTCTGAGGAGATTGAGGAAGATCCGTTCCATTGTCTTCATCAGATGAGAACTGAGTGCCACAGGCCGGTTATCATTCAGTTCACTGGGCCGGGTCTTTTTAGGAACTGGTGTGATGCAGGATGTCTTCCATAGTGTAGGCACTTTCCCTAGCTATGGACTGAGGTTGAAAACCCGTTGTAGTGGTTCCCCCAGTTCAGTAGCGCAGGTTTTCAGTATCCGTGGACACACCTTGTCCGGGCCTGCTGCTTTCCTGGGTCGAAGTCTCCTCAGCTGCCCCATGATCTGAGGCAGGGAAAGTGTTGAGGTGGGGGGGCCTCCAGGAGCAGAGTAGGGTGGCGGTGCTGTGATAGTTAAGTTGGGGGGGCAGGTGGAGTCTGGGGGTGCTGTTTCTGGGGGGAGGTGAGTGCTGGGCGGAAGGTGAGATTGGGGTGTGTGATTTGTGGGGGGCAGGGGAGATGGCTGCAGCAGCGGTGGAGGGGTCACAGGCTTGTCAAACCTGTTAAAGAAGTTGTTCAGTTCGTTTGCCCGCTCCATTGTCCCTTCAACGACCCTGGTCTTTGTGTTGTAGCCTGTGATGGTCCTCACACCTTCCCAGACGGCTCTGATGTTATTTTCCCTCAGCTTCTGCTCCACCTTTCTCCTGTAGGTGTGCTTGGCTTCCCTCACACAGTGTTTTACCTCCTTCTGTGCTGCCTTCATGGCCTCCTTCTCTCTACTCCTGAAGGCAGCCTTCTTCCTGTTTAGTACAGCTATGAATTCCCGCGTTACCCAAGGCTTGTTATTCGGGTAGTAGCGGACTGTCTTGACAGGTGAGACCACGTCAGTGCAGAAGTTCAGATAGTCCGTCAGGCAGTGTGTCATCCCCTCTATGTTCTCACCATGCGGTTCAATCAGCACATCCCAGTCTGTGGTACCCATCCTTAAGCTTAGCACCGGCCTTGCAGCCCCTGTACTTTCTCCTCAGCTCCTCGGGGATGGTGTGTCGTATACCGGCATGTCCCATTGTTCCCAGCGCTACCAGTTCCTCTCTCGAATACGTGAGAAAACTGGCTCCGTGTTGCATGATGAACAAGATTTAAAAAAATAAATACATTTTAAAAAAAGTCCCAAGGTTGGAAAACAGTAGAATAGATAAAATGTACAAAATAGAGCTGTAGAAAGTTTAAAAATAGCGTACAAAGAATAGAAACTAGAGAGCTACTAGAGAGGCTGCCGTCTCCTACAGCGCCCAACGGCCCCAGAGTCTTTAAGCTGTTATCTGATATTTATTACTGTTATTATATAGATATAGATATATATAGATATGTGTGTGTATATACATTAACATTTTCATAGCAGTGTTTTTATCTTTTTTGATAAGGGTTAAATTCTATATTTCCATTAAGTTTTCCCCCTTTTTTGAGAAAAAAACGTTGGTTTCCACTCTGTTGAGACATTAACGGATTGGCCTTAAGGCAGAAGTGCTTAGGAGGCCTGATTTAGGGGATGCTCCACTGCCGCGCTTTGAACTCTGTCCACTTCTCTCCGTCTGATTTAGGATGGCCCACGTTCTGCAGTTTGATGAGCAAAACAGAAAAGTCAAAGATGCCAACATGCAGGACGAGGATACCTTCGAGATCTACGACCCGCGCAATCCCGTCAACAAGCGCAGGAGAGAGGAGAGCAAGAAGATCATGAAGGAGAAGAAGGCCAAAAGGTGAAGCCCCGAGGTCAGAGGTCGAGTCAAGGCAGGGTGGTGTGACTACAAAGGAGACACCCAACATCCTGCCAGTTCACTTTCCCATCGCTTCAGAACGGCTTCGCTAAACAATCTCTTAGGTGGAACATCTGGGTTGAGGACACCGAGCTTGGCTTATCTGTGATTGAACAGCTGTTATGGACAATGCTCAGTTACCCAAGAGTGACACACCGCAGTCAGTAGAGGGAGATGGTTGCATGAAATACTGTTCACCTCTGACATTATGTTTCAAGTTTGTTTATGCTGTGGGAAAAACTCTGTAAAGGTTTCCAGAAAGAAAATAAATTTTGGATCAAAGGCCTTTTTGTCACTTTTTGTCACTTCAGGGCAAACTAAGTCTCAGTTTCAGTATTTGATGCATTTAAGTTGAACAACACATTGTAACTCATAAATGAAAGGGAAATCTTTTTTTTTTAAAATGGGTCTTCAATAAAAATTTGCAAGTGACATTTATATTCTCCTCCCCTTTGATAAGATACTTCTTCTATTTAGCAGCGTCTATCCAGTATGCAGAGCAGTGATCACTACAACAGCATTTGCTAACAAGTGGAAATGATTAGGATCAATGTCGGCAGCGGAAATCCTCTAAAGTTCAACCTGAAAGCAAAACTTATTATGCATGTGTCTCCTAGCTTTTACACACGACTATAAAGAGATAAATAACAAGTAAGCTTTTCTCATCTGCCCTGTGGGGAAAAAAGTTGTCTTTACATCGGATAATAGTGTTGCATTCAAGGGCAATCCGTAAAACTAAGATGTAAAGGGAACAGTTCAGTAACAGGAAAAATTCAAACTCACAACGAAAATGCAGAAAAATAATACTATGAACGATAAAATGAGTAATTTCAGTCATTTATTGGTTAACGATAAATCGGTCAATTTTTCTCATGCATATTGTTGTAAACTACTGTTATCTATTTGAGTAAGATGACTTAATTAAGCCCTTTCTAATGTTTTACACTGCCAAAGTAAATAAAAGTCTGCATGATTCATGGTACTTTTGTATCGGATCAATATCGGAATCGGGCGAAACTGAAATATCTGTGTTGTATTGGAAGTGAGAAAGTACGGTGACATCCATAATATTACTCAAGTTACTCGGAAAAAAAATCTGGTCTTTCATGAACGATTGGTACAAAGAAATCCGTTATATAAAAGGAAACCATAGCTGCCTATTGAAAGCTAGGTTACTGTTGTATTATGACGATGCAAAAAAACGTTATAGGATGTTTATTTTTGTGCTGCATTTTTAACTACCTCCATACTACTGAGCCCAAGAATAGCGACAACTTCCATCTGCCTGCTGGTTCTGCCCAGGTCACTACTAGAACAGTCCAAAAGGAGGGACTTTAAACCAGGGACTTGTCCTTGATGTGGATGTTTTGGGGGTAACGATTTGCCACTGCCTTGTGCCTACTACCACACACTCTTGGCATCGCGTTTCCATTTCTATCTGGAATATGAAAGAGAGTTGATGTTAGATTGTGAGCCAGGCCAGTGCCTCTGGGTTTTTGTCAGGTCGAAATGTCTTTCTGTCGACTACGTTGTTACTTAGAGAAGTTAAAAAAAGCTTTTATGTCTGGGTTCAAAGAGTCTGTATTTTCAAGGTAATTCTTCTTCCTGTCCACGTGTAGCCTAAAGAGCTCCCCTTTCACTGCAGCTTTCATATAACCAATGTGTTCCATCGGGTTAAAACTAATTTGATTTAATCCTTCAATGCATCTTCACTCTTTTTTTTAAATGCCAGTGGAATTTTTGTCCATTATCATTAAAGGTACATCTTAGGTTATATTTAAGAATTTTTTCTGAGGAGCTCGCATTACTCAGACGTTAGTTGGTCGCACACATGGTTATGTCCTTTACCCCTTTAAACTTCAAAGAACAAAAGTCTTTAGACTGCAAAGTATTTATTTGATTGAAGATGTGCGAAAAAGCTTTGACCGCGTTTTACAAGGACGTTGTCTGACACATAAATCACTAATTGATGGTGAAAGTGAAGGACAGGACGGTGTAATCTGTCTTTGGTATGACCAGGAAAGGATTCATCTGAGTCACTGTTTCTTGCTTGATGCATGAAAATCTACTCTTTACTTTGTAGGTATTGTAACACATCCTATCTGAGCTGAGCATATTATATTTGCAAGTTGCAATACTTGTAGGATTTTATTGGACACATTTTATTAATTTATTTGTTGTCTTGGTTGGTTTATTTATATGGTTGCCTTTCCAAAGTCAGAGTTCAAATTCTGGATTTGAATCCTCCAAAAATGTCTCCAAGGAGTTTGCACCTTCTCCCTGTTCATGCATGTGCACTCTCCAGATACTCCTGCAGGGATTCCTCCTACAGTAAAAAAAAAAAAAAAAAAGGTTTTAGGTTCAATGGTCAAACTAAATTATTCCCAAATTGTGGGGTTGGCAATACCCAGCCTTAGTCAGTTTGTTAAGTTCTCATTTACCACCCATCCATCAGCTAAATGTGTTCAAACCAGTAGACTATACCAAGCAAGAGCGAATTGCAGACAAAGCTGTTTGGGATTGGCTTAGAAGGTTTCTCATAAGTACAGTCCACATACTTCTATCTCACACATCACTGGTGGTGGGCAGAATCCTTGTACTTTAATTTTTATACATCTTCCCTTACTTGAGAAAATCAACTCTTCCTTTAACGATTCAACAAACATCTTATCTTTCCTCTCTTCAAATGAAATTCCGTTTTTGAAACTGTGACGGTTTTGTCCAATAGCAACAAGAGGTTATTTTCCTTCCAATGTGACAGGTACCGTAATATTGTTGCAACAAATAAATCATGGCGTCATGAGTGCTTGTTCCCAGACGTCCAAGGACAGAGCAGCGATTGTATTTATCTCTCCTGTCAGCTCTTTGTCTGCGTCTCAATTCTGAGGACAGGTTTCAGAGTTCTCCTATCCTGTATTAATACATCAGACATATGCTTATGACTAGGCTAAACGACTGAGTGCATTCCCTTTCTGATCGTTCTGGCTCCGCTTCTTTATGTATAAAAGCTTTAAAGTGAATGAATGGAAAACGGATTAAGCAACTAATATTTATAGACTGACTGTATGGTAAATGTTACCGGTCAAACAGGTCAAATATAGCTCCACATACATGAGATCAGTTTTGGTCCAGATTTAGTACAAATCAAGTTCATATGAGTCATATAGTCCTATTCAGATCCAGCTATATCAAGCCCAATTCAGTTCAAATTAAAACACATTACAGTCAGAGTTAATCGTTTCATGCCATATATATTTATAAGGAGGGTCATCTAACCACACTGAGTTGTACACTTTGTTACGACTGTTCATACGGACAGTGGATAGAAATCATTTTTGTCATTGACCAGCATCAGGTAGATTTGTGGGGTCAGAAAGAAGACACAAAAAAACAAAAACCTTTTAGGGCCTTTTATAAAAGCACATGAGATACAAAAGTACAAGCAGTAAATGAAGAACTGGGCTAGGACTACCTATAGAAGAAAGAAAAACAGGAGACCTAACGGCATCTAAAGCTAAGTATAGTCAGAATACACAGAGTAAACAGAGGAGGAATTGTTTTGTCAGTGTGGAGGAAAAAGGAGGATACACAAAAGCTTTAAAAAATGCCACAAAAAGAGCAGCAAACCTATTAATGGCTTCATTTAGAAAATGGACACAACTAAATAGATATACTGTTTAAACTAAAGAGAGTCGCAAAGATTTAAAAAATAACGGCGTCAATTACTGGGCTTAAGGAGAGACTTGGCTGGGCTCAAGATCATTAAGGTAGTACTTTCTACTGTAAGGATAATCGTTTCAGCCGCTTCTTTCAATCATCCCATTTTTTCGGTTGTATTCCATATGCCACGAGCACAGGTGCGAGTCAGGAAGTTTTATATACAGTGTAACTACAGTTCACGTGGCGACACAAATAAAAAACAACAGGAGGTTTTTCGGTATGTGTCCTGGTTTCTCCTTTGAAACGAGCTGAATCCGTACTTTTCCTTTTAGAAGTTTTGCTCTGATAAATGTCCTTATGTCTTTGCTCAAGTTTCAAAGCTACTTTATCAAAAAAGCATTTTTTCTTTTTTTCACAAATGTCAAGTCTTGTCTGACAAGTGCCTGTTGTGACTTACTGAGCTAAATTGAAGACCTGCTCTTGTCTGAGCACTCACAAATGAAGTGCAATCAATAGCGTCTCTGTCTGGCCGATTTTGCATTGGGTTACATGCTATCAAACTCCTTTTTTTGTTTTTCGAATTTGGGGAAAATATTCCAGGAATTCACTGTAAGTATGAAGCACGTAAGATATTTAGAGAGACCTGCAAATGCATCGCTTGTAATATAATGGTTTGGCATGCTTAAAAGCTAAATAGTCATAATATATGTGTAGCCATATTAGTAGGGGTATTTTACATATTAGTTTTTGTCGAACCTAGTGGTTAATGGTTAAATTTGATCATGTAAGTTTTGTGTTTCCAGCTACCGTGACAGTGTGAGGGATTTTAGTGTCAGTTTGTTGGCCCGTCCAACTATAACAGATCGACCACGGTTGGATGCAATATAAAATGCAGTACAGATGTTCATGGTTTCCCCAAAAATGCATCCTAGACATTTAAATGTGACCTTTCTTAATAAAAAAAGAAAGAAAGAAAACTAGTTTCAATTTATTGTTTGCTATTTCTACTTGAATGCTCCAAACAGTAGATTGATGGTTACTTCAAATAATATTAGTCTCCATCCAGAATTTTATATTTTTACTAAAGCTGCTTAATTTTTGTCTTATTAATCAGTTAGGTATAAAAACACACCTTTATTAAATGACCAGGTGCTTATACCACAGCTTTTAAGCAGCTTAAAAACCTTTCAAACATCACCTGTCAAAAATGTAACGCTGTTGCTTACACATTTTAAGAGACATGTTAAGCATTGCATCTGTCACATGGTATGTTGTCTGTATGATACAAAGATGGCCGATTTACAACCTAAACACTGCTGTAAAGACCAAACAATAGGATAACTTAATCTCATGATACACTATGCTATCTGCACAAAAGAAGTGCCACTCACCTCAGCATACTAGATGCTTGAGACTGAACTTGAAACTGGCAGCTTGTCCTACTTTTTGAATAATTCATCTAATAATTATCTGACCCCATGAGTGCACTCACTAAGGTTTAAAATTTGGCACCTGAAGAGTTGATTGAGCCTTCAGTTTGAAATTAAAAGACGGCGTCATCACAGCAAAACTTATAAGTTAAGTACTTAGGGTGGGAGCGCTCTAACACTGTAGAGACTAAGATTCTGAGATCCTGTTTGGTTCTGTTCCAGTTCACCTAGTTAAAAAAGTGTCGGTGAGCTAGTCTTGAACGCTTCGTCAACCTTGAGACCCATAGAAACAGTTGATTGCCCATCTGGTGAACACAGTTGCTGGACAAAAATTAGAGGTGTGGAAAGACCTGAAGCCTCTCTTCATCCACCCAAATATAGTCAAGTTGGATGTCGGTATTGAGTGCAATAATATTGGTGATGTCTTCTTTAGGAGATTACTTTTTCTATTATTCAGCTGCAGTTTTTTTTCATAAAGTAGGGTTGGTGGAAGAGTTTACATCAATATTTGGCGTAAGTACAAAAGCTTGAAACAGCACTTAATAAAATGCCGTTTTGGAGCCAAGAGTTGGCTCTTCCTGCTGAACTGAGCCAACGAAGCTGCTGCCAACTCGTTGTCTGTAACTGCTTATTTTTGAATTATGCAGATTCATTGAAACAAAAGTATATGTCAGCTCAGCTGTATTGGACGTGGGCTTTTGTTTCAGAGTAAGAACAAGAGCAAATTCCCAAATATATTGACCCTTAGAAGTATTTGCATCTATCGAACTCAACTCAGCTTCAAACAACAGTTTCCTAGAGGTCTGGTCCATTCATCCAGCCAGAACTGGTGGAACTTGGTCAGGTTTACAGTATACGCCGCCTAGCTTGTATTCACCATTTCGGCTTTGCTCACATTTCTCTAAGGGACTGAGATCTGGTCTTTTGATCCACTGCTGGCCATTTAGGCAGTTTGTAACCACTTTGAATGGATGCTTCTGGATGCTTTGTCTATCTAGAAGCATCATTTGAGCCCAATATGTAAAGTTCTGGTTTTTGTTTGACCCTAAAATATTTCCGCACAGTGATCTTTCCTTCTATTTTGTGAACAGTTTTGTTAACTGGAACTCCGTTAACGTTTCGGTCCCATCAGGGAAACCTAATATTTCCCTTGCAGTACATCGTACATCACATTAGATGTTCCTCACATTCTTTTTTTGTTTTTTGTCTGGGTCAGGCTTTACTTTTTTCTGCTTTAGTTAGTCCCGTTTATACTTTATGTAAGACAGATAGATAGAAAAAGAACAAGGACTTTGAAAGACTTTGATCCAATTAAAGATTTTGTCTCTTAATTAAATCAATTACCCTTAGGCAGATTATTTCATCTTTGCCGCCTGTGTTTTGCTCTAATGAGAAAGTGGAGAGATAACACTTTGGATAACTTATGGGAATCATAAAAAAGCATGACTCAGTGTAATTTTTTGTTCTTCAGCCCATAATTACGAACTGTTACAGGTCACTGAGATAATAGATCTCAGAGAACATTTGTTTTACAGACCTTGCCAAAAATTTCTACTGAACATTCAAAGCTTGATCTGATTTTATGAAGAGATTCACCTTTTGCTTTCTTCTGAGAAGGACATGGGAGCAATTTAACGTAACTAAGGAGTACAGATCTCCTGTCACCGTCTGTCCCCTTTAGCTTGTTGTCATTTATTAGCTGAAGGCAAACAGGGCAGCAGAGGATAAATCCTGACATAATTCATTTGTGTTGCACTTCATAATGTTCTTGCTCTTATAAAGTAGCATTTACCTAAACGGGGCAGCACACACACGTAGCTCATCACAACAAAGAGAAATGCCCTGGACTTTTCTCTAATGGCGTAAGTGATTGGCTATTGATTCTTCATACACATAATTCACTTACCTGCTCTCTCAGTGAGCTGACAGGAACGGTAGACTGAAACAGCTGGGCAAGGAAGAAATCTTCCTTGAAGGTGACATTCCAGCCAAATTATGATGTATGCAAATCCAGAAAACTCGAAGCTTTATTAAAATTGTAGCACCAGCGGTGAAGGTCGTATTGCTCAAGCTGAGTAAGACTGAAGAGAGAGTGTCTTTAAACCGCTATTTTTAAGGGTTGCCAGCAATTCTAGATTGGTTTTAGGTTCTACCTTTATGTCATCCATTGTAACACAGGAATCTTCTCTGGATTGCTTTTCAGGATCGCCTCAACCATAGTTCCAGGTTTTTCTAATCCAGAACATACCTGAATTAGGAGTATGAGTGGTAACATAATCTTAATGATATTTTTGTTGGTTTTGGTGTGTTACGTACGATCCAATCCTTTCAGATGTACATATGTTGGATGACCATGGCCCGATATGACAGCATTTTCGGTGTTCCTCGAGGACAAACGTCCACGCAGCCTGTTGAATGTGATGTAGCCTAATAGAAAACGAGTTGACGGAAACACAGACCAGAATCCAGAACACACGGAAGTGTGGCCTAGTTGCTTACTCTGAACACACATTTGGTCTTGAGAGCTTCAGCGAGATTTCCCGTCAAGCTGTCTGTAAGTGAAATTGCTTTGTTATATCTAAGGTTTTTAGAGTTTGTTCGTGGTTGATGAAGCTGTAAAAATCAGACATTTGTTTTTAAAGGTATAACTATGTTCCCAACAGCTATGACCAGCTTCCCTGTAACCACTGAAGAAAGGCTTCCCCACAGCATAACACTGCCACCCGCCTGAGCTTTTCTTCACACATCCTTTTGAGGCGGTTTCCCCTTTTTTCGGGGCTTCATTTTCCGAACACAGCGGCTCATTCTGAGGCTCAGCTGTGGGAAAGAGCAGCGAGGATTAACACGACAGGCCCGTTGATAGCAGGTGCCGGAGCCGTGACCTTCCATCCCTGGCCAACATTCCTGCCCATCATAACCTCCCTCCCTCCTTGTGGGTCTGTGATTGCGCTATCTCTAGCCCCACCATCTGGGGCTGTTTGTTCTGCAGCGCCGGGTTCGGATGGGAGAGTGTTTGCAGTGCTTCAGTCACTCAGCACACACGGTCCAGACTCACAACTGCTTTGATATCGCAACAAGTCGCCCCAGGCTATGCTAATCTTGAAACCTTCCACTTATTGAACATGTAAACTGCAGCTGATTCCAGACCTACTACCATCCAGTTTGTCACCAAGATCCAAACCTGGAGCAATGCCACAGATCTGTGGAGTTTAGTCCTCTAAAAGGAGCTGACACATTATATCTGCTTGGCTTTGTTTTCTAGCTTAGATCCAAAGCTATTTCACTGCTGATAAGAAAAATGCGGTGGCTTCTCCTAATCTCTGCAGTTTCTATTTGAAGTGCAGAATTACGTAGAAGAGGAGAAATCTGTTCCCCATCCTCTCTTCACCTCTTATCAAAAGCAGGCTGTGAACACCGTGTCTCCACAACCAGATGCTCTTCGCAGCCACTATGACATTTGTCATGTCAGAGACACATTTTGTACCAGTCACACAGACTGAATGGAAAAATGTGTTTGAGGCTGTCAGCGCACTCATTTTAAGCACCCAACTTAAGTCGTCGCTGCTTCTGAAGAATTTTGGGGAGAAAGTTTGTCGCTGGCTGCTAATCAAGTGCAGCTGATCATTAGCAGCTGTGAGCAGCTTGGTGGAAGCAAAGGTTTTAACGGCTTGCTGGTCTGAAAGTACAGATGTGCATGTTCACCCAATGCCAAGAAGGAACAATGTCAGCTTTAAAAAGAAACTGTTATTCATCGATCTGAGAGGGATTGGAAATCAATTTCCAAACTATTTTAAGTTTAAGTGAGAACGTTTACAAGAAGAAATAATCTAAGATTGTTACAGATGTTCTCGTAAACAAATCCACCTTGGCGGTCCAATGATCAGCGAATCAAGCTTTTCGTTCTCCAGAGGCTTGAGTTTTTATTTTAGATTTTAAAGTTCATGACAGACCCTCCTACTTAGGTTTAACTTAGCATATGCATTTAAATCTGAATAACCATGTGTACCATGTTTGGTTTCTTACTGTAAAAGGCCATTTAAAACACCATACAGAAACAAACAGAAAACAAAGTTAAATAAAGTCACTAATTGGACAGGTAAAATTAGCAAAACCTCCTTATACAATTATTTCTGTGTATAAGTGTATGTGCACACATACCCTGTATGTATAAATATATATGTATATTTTATTACACCGCGATGGAAACATAGCTATTGGCATATTGTCCATTGTACCTACCACTAGCCCGCTAGCTTTTGGTTTAATGCATTGCTTGAGATGAGGAAACCAGCATTGCATGCTTCAACGTAAAAAGAGAACTTTTATGATATAATATCATATTATGGGGAAGTTTTCCTCCATTTTAAATAAATTTCACTCTACTTTTTTGTCAGTCGTCTCAATTTTTAGACTATATTTGACTGATGGTACATTTTATTCACTGATTTAAACCATGTAAGAGGTAAAAAAAATGGAAAAGCAAAGTAATCTGTGAGAGGGACAATTTTAAGGCACTCCTTTTCACTTGTTTCCAACTCTTAAACGTTTGTTGCCTGTTGTTCCGAAAGTCCAGCAAAAGGGAAACCTATCCCTGACGTATAGTCATTCTTAACTGGTTCTGCTAAACCAAACAGGCCATCAGTCTCTTTCTGTAATAGGATACCTCGGACTAGACGTAGACGTCGGCATTTCGCAGCCGAGTGGGCTTAGTTTCTGTTTATTTGGACTTAATTACCAAGGAGAGCTGAAATCCGACAGCTTCCGAAGAGGGAGCCCGTTCAAGATGGGATGAAAAAAAGAGTGCCATAGCAACAATTTAGCAACACAGCAGGCATCACGAAGATGTTTAATACTCGTCTAGGTGGTCCACATTTGTTGTATTGAGTGTCGGAAGCAGATGATTCAGATATATCGGAATTAGAAAGGTAAGAATTACAGGTACTTTTCTTGTTTGGACACCTTAATCTGAGCCAGCGTGTAAACAGATCTCTTCAGCTTTGGTTACAGGTATCCTAACTGTGGGTGCTTTCCAAGAGCTGGATGAATAAACAAGAGTTTACCACTCTGAAGGCTCTTTAAGATGCCAACTGTTCTAATTGTGATCAGAAGTGTTTTAACCTGCCTGATAATACAAAGCCTTTAAAAAGTATTTACCTCATGGATGTTTCATAATGTATTAAAAACATTTTTGGGTCAATTTGAGCTAGTTTTGTGGAACAAGATTTGATAATGATGGCGAATGATTGGAAGTAAAAGATGGTAAAGAGCACCCGAACCTAAACATAGATCCAGAAATACAATGAAATTAATGAAATCAAAGTATATCTGGATTTTTAAACTAGTTTAGTCAAATTCTAGAACAAAATCTAAATGAGCACTTGATCCAGTCTGACTGAAATTGAGTTACAGATGAGCAACTACGTTTTTTCTTCCTATTTAATGTCAATGCACTACTTATTGATGATTTGTCCTGACACGAATGGTCTAAATGCAAAATGTGAAATCAATGAAGGGGTATAAATACTTCTATGAGGCGCAAAAGAATCTACGTACAAATGGGCTTTGTAAAAGCTTTTTATTGTTCCTAACCTTAAAAAATAACTCAACTGCACCTGTTTTTTTCTCTATGCTTAATTTCCATTTGCATGCAGTGAAATAAATGTACATGTGAGACACAGCAATAAATTAGCACGTTATTAACATTCAAACAGAAAAAAGAAATTGTAACAATTTACCAACATTAATACTGAATATAAAATAAATGCAATTAATCACATGATGCTTATCATTTCTCTTGCAATTCAGGTACAGAGCAACATGACATTCAAACATCCAAGTTCACAGCAATGAGTACCAGCTTGACTGAGTTCAAATTTTTGTTCTTTTTCTTTGAAGGCTCCTTATCCCAAAGCTGGGTCGGACCAAGCAGTTTGAGATGCTTCTCAGCGTCCTTGCTGAAGCTTCTGCAACTAATCCGTTCGAAATTGTCACATGGAAGGTGGCTACCGGAAAAAAAAAGTAGCAGCAGCAAAATCAGGATATAGTTATTAACAGCCTCAGAGGCATGTTCATGCACGTCAGTGTTGGCGCCCAGGTTTGTGTTCAGAGGTGTTCCCTTTCACACCACGATCACCCACAGAAATGTCACTCTTGTAGAAAAAAAACCAAAAACTGTTACATTCGGGCAAATGCTCATTATTGGTACTTGGACGAACAGCGTTACCTTTTTTTTTTTAACAGTCAAAGTTCCCAGTGTGAGGTATAAAGAAATAAAATGAAACTGAATAATAAAACAAAAACAAAAAAAACACATGACCAGCTTTAACCAGCATAGATATTAACAAGTATACCAACTTGTATCATTTGGCTCAAACTTTACTTTTAAGCGCGATGGAGAAAGTATGAATGGAAGCACCCTGTTAATAGCACCATAAGCCTGGAAAGGCCCAAAATCATGCTGCAACATTGAAAATGTGTGTGTTTTTTTCCAATATTCTCACAAGTATAAGAAAAACAGGGAGACATAAAATGGATAATTCGACTTTACACATATCTGCTATTATATGTTCTTAGTATGTGTTTCACAGGGGAAGATCGTTGGTGGTGCACCACCTCCTCTTTCATCCCCCCCAATAAAACCATTGGGTTCTCAGTAAATAACTAAATTAATCTCACTGCAAAATCTGGGACCTTGTTTGAAATCATGACCTACTACAAGACAACTAAAGCAGTTTGATTTAAATGGTTTGATCTTCGTGCATGTGCCATGCTTGGAGAACATCACTGAACACGGAGGCTCGGATTCTACTACAAGCATGGAAGGCCTCAGTAACGATACAAGTCATGCATGCGTCATTGTCAAAAAACTGGCTGCTAAACTTAAAAGTACAAATTCTATATTCATCTTTTTCACAGAGATATATAAACATAGTTGTTTTTAATGGATTCGGACCCCAGGAGCAACTAAAACTTAGGTCCCCTCGGAAATGATTCATTGCCAAAGCAAGTCGATTCGGAGATATAACTCAAAACCTGCACACTCCTAATGGAAACCTTCCGATTTCCTATATCAAGTCTCTCTGCAAGCCCTTTGAATTTTGTTGATCTGTGTGTAACTCCAGCCAAACCTAAGATTTAAAGTTTAAACTGGGACAAAGCTGTTGCACTGCAGCAGTTTACCTGACATCGTCACCTAAAGTGTCTTTAAAATCATCTTTGTTTCAACATTCAGGATTTCATGATTGGCATATCTAAAAGCATCTCTTCGTCCTGGGTCAACAAACCATAGCCCTTCAGAACCACAAATGGTTAACTTATTAACCTAAACTCACATATTGCCTGAATTATTATGAAAACCCATTTAATAGATGATTGTATCCTGGAAACTAAATCTGTATACAAATCATAGCAGTTAAATGTGCTAGTGTCTTACATTGCCCATGAACACAAGTAGATGCAAAAAGTAAGCACACTGCCCTCATTAAGATTCATATAAAGAGCAACTGAATGCTAAAGTCTAACCTGGAGTTTTGAGTAACTTTTAGGTTAGTTTCAGGCCCCAAAGAGCATTTACTTACATTCAGACTTCTAAAGGAAATTTCTTCAAGCTTTTGCATTTCCCTAGCAATAATTTGGAGCAACCGTAACTTGTTCTACTGAATGTTACGTTAGTAAGATTCGTTACGTTAGTGGAACCTCCAATGAGAACAATCTCTGACCAAGGTCCAAAACCGAGTTCGACTGGTCAAAATGGCTTCACTATATGGTGGCTGATCCAGTGTCTACAAAGTCTATCCTGGAATGAAGTAGACAAGTGGAAAGTAAAAACCACAGGAAAAGTTAAAGCAATGTTCCTAACGCAGGACTTTGTCATTTCTAAAGACTTTCTAAAAGTGTTTCGTGCCGTTGGGAAAACACAGCTAAACTCGAGGATTATTGAGGTTCACTCAACTTGGTTAATGTTTTGTATGTGTGCGCTTTCAGAACTAGCAGAGATGTGACCCTTCTCGAGAACATCTCCAGAATCGTTTGGTCTCATACGGACCAAGCAAACTCAACATTAGGACCGCTTAACGACACAACATGCAATTGAATTTTGGTGATACCTAACATTACTCTTTGTTCAGTGAGATCTAGAGGTGTTGACTTTCACTGCTGTAAGAAAAGCTTGCGTTTGATTAAAAGCAAAAACGTTAACTGGTCCTGGCTTTATTTGTCTTATTTTTCTTGCAAAACTGCAATAATTTTATGACCTTTTTTTCAAAAAGTTTGCCCAATTTCTTTCCAACTCCTACTGAGAAACTGTAGCAGCTTGTTGTGTTAGAAAAGTATGTTTTAACATGATCTAAAAGGAAATCTCCCTCAAAATGAGTCCTTAACTTATGAAGCAGCTTAAATAGAAGTAAAGGCTTCAATGTTTCATTCGACCCAGGCAACATCTGACAGTATAGGTGGGAGCTAAAGCACCCATTTGGGTAAAAAGTAATGTATTATTTATTTTTATAACCACGTGTTATGTTCTGGTTTTAGGATAGTACAGAATTTATAATGCAGAAATCCTTACAGTATACAAGGTTCTAACATAGGTTACAGTATAATTTCAGTCCAGCACACAATGCTATGAATTATAAACTGAATCAAATACATTCCCTTCCATGACAATAGGCTACTATTTGACAGGAACATCAGCGGATGCTCTGTTTGGAGTTGTACAATAAATATACAGTACACTGAGGGAGGGGTGGGGGGTGGGTTCTCATCTATGTTTGAAGTGTGAATTGAAGTATTTACATGAAAAAGTGTACCGAAACCAAATTTCAACATAGCACCTTCTCAAGGCGGGAGTCCGACCGATCAGCTCCCTTCTTACTTTGTTCATCTCCTGGAAACATCGTGGGTTAGCGCCGCGTCCAGACCTTTGGATTTGCAACACAACAAAACATGCAGGAAGACCGACAATGACATCATCAGTTATTATTATAATAAACATAATATCATCAACGATTAATCTTCCACGTTCCACTTCACAGAAGCGAAAAATAAAAACAAATACAAATGAAAAAGTTTGGTTCAGCGTTGAGGGGCTGATTGGTGGTTTAGTTTCCCACCGGGGGGGGTTAGGGTGGCTCCAACAAACAAGGAAAACCTTTTCTTCTTTCCATTCGGGCGGCAGATTCTGTTGAGTTATTTTCTCCCAGCACTCTAAATCTAAACAGTTTCACCAGCTCGCCTCATTTTCTTTTTCTTTTTCACCAGCTCAGCGCCTTAACCTTTCATCTTCTTTGCGTTTGCATCCGCGTCTCGTTCTTTGGCCCTTCTTCCTGTTGTTCTGCTCCGAGGGTCAGTGACCCTGGCAGGTTTTGCAGCACATCTGTCTGAAGTAGCCTCGGCTGCAGAACTTGAACTTGAGGACCAGCGGGCAGTAAGCCACTTTGTTGACATCTTTGCATTCTGGGGGAAATTAGAAACAATGTGAGGTTACTGGGTGGAAACAGCTTCTATTAATATGTCTGCCTTCTAAATCCAATCGAATCAAATGTATGTATTAAGCCTTTTTAAGAAAAACTCTGTCAAGCACAGATAAAAACTAGATTTATCGATAAAAATAAGAAATAAAAACAAACACTTATTAGTATCCATGTGTTTAATTTTCTAGAGTTGATACCACTTAGGCCTGAAATATCAGTGCCTGGAAGAATATTCAGGCATATATATACCGGTATTTTTTTTTAATAAACCATGTTCTTCAAAGTCATCCTTGGTGATAGATCTCATTATCAGGAAAATCATGTTACCCAATTTTGCTAAATAGATCCAAAACTACCTGTCTTATTATTATTTGCTAACAGTGTTGTAAACATTTAATTAGCTAATAACAGGAATGAATGTTGACAAGTATGTATGAGCTCACTTAAAAGAATCCATATTAAGTGTTTACTTCGAAATAGCTGGATAACCTGCTGCTTCCATCAACCAAATATGGGAGCATTATCCTACATTATGTCAACCCGTTTATGGTTCCCCATCTGTTTTTCAGAGAACAGGCAAAGTAATTGCTGAATGAGATCTGGATTGTTTCAGCTGGACTTCCTGATTTTTTATTTATTTTGTGTTACCAATAAATGAATGCAGGAAGAAGAAAAAGCAAATTAGGTAAAATACTTGAGGTACAGGTTAGGTGTTCAAAATGTGTTTTCCCCAGAGGCCCGTTGGCGTCCCATTGGCCCCTTTTCCACCAAATTGGTTCCAGTTCAGGTTCGGTGCTAGAGTCAGAGTTAGCCCCGGTTCTTTGTGTTTCCACTGACAAAACTGGTTCCAAACTGGTGCTTAGCTGGCCCCAACTCTTTCTGGGGTGAGAGGAAAGAAACGGTTCCACGTGATGACGTCAGCGACTGTCGGCGGGGCTACGTAACAACTTATAGCCAGTAAACAGGAAAAGAGCAGCAGGTTTTAAACAACACTGGAGTTACCTGTGCGACAAAAGAAACAAAATGGACCTGAAGTCAAAGCAGCAGTGGTCACTGGAGGAGACAAACTTCCTGCAGTTCTTTGTCGGTTCGCACTTGGAACCAGCTGCAAACCGGCTCTAGCACCTGCACGGAACCAGCCCTTGGTGGAAAAGGGGCAATTGAGGCTACGACTGCTGGTCCTCAGTACATGGTTGTTTTGTTTGTTTGTTTTTTCTTTTTCTGATTTGCTATCTTCTAGATATGCAGGTTAGATTTATTCGTACCAATAGAATATCCAGTAACACCACAAGTCATTTGGTACTAGATATTCATCCTTGCCCCTTCAGAGACAGTTAATGAAACTAGCAGATTTGCAGACCTGAGTTACAAGAGATTTCATATAAATCCAATTCCACTAATTCTAATTGATCCTAAATGTCAAACTACAGGGGCTGAACAATGAAACTGAAACACCTGGTTTTAGGCCACAATTATTTATTAGTATGGTTTAGGGCCTCCTTTAGCGGCCAAGACAGGGTATGTTCGTCTTGGTATTGACATAAACAAGTCCTGTACAGTGGTCAGAGGGATTTTAAGCAATTTTTGTGTCAGGACAGTGGCCAGATCAGGACGTGATGCTGGGGGAGGAAAACGTTTCCTGACTCGCTCCTCCAAAACACCTCAAAGTGGCTCAATAATATTTAGATCTGGTGACTGTGCAGCCATGGGAGATGGTCAACTTCACTTTCATGTTCATCAAACCAATCTCTCACCAGTCTTGTGTATTGGTGCATTGTCATCCTGGTACAAAACACCGACTTCAGGATACAATGTTTGAACCATTGGATGCTCAAGGTTATCCAGAATGGTTCATAGTTCTTGGCAGTGACGCATCCATCTAGCACGAGTATTGGGCCAAGGGAATGCCATGATATTATATGGCAGTCCAAACCATCACCGATCCACCCCCATGCTTCACCCTGGGCATGCAACAGTCTGGGTGGTGGTACAGTTCTTTGGGACTTTTGCACACTGTAACTCTCCCGGATGTAAAGGTGGAATCATCAGAGAACAATATGTGTTTCACATTGTCCACAGCCCAAGATTTGCGCTCCTTGAACTATTGAAGCCGACGTTTAGCATTGGGACGAGTGAACAAAGGTTTGGCTATAGCAGCCCGGCCGTTTATGTTGACCCTGTTTGCTGGAAACAGGAGACTTGAGGTGCACATTTAATTCTGACGTGGTTTGGGCAACCATGGTTTTATGTTTTTTTGGATACAATCCGGGTAAGCACCCAAACATCCCTTTCAGACGGCTTCCTCTTGCATCCACAGTTAATCCTGTTGGATGGGGTTCGTCCTTCTTAGTGGTTTGCTGACATTACCCTGGATACCGTGGCTCTTGATACATCACAAAGACTTGCTGTCTTGGTCACAGATGCAACAACAATTTGTCCTCTTTTGAACTCTGGTATGTCACACTAAATATTTAGTGCGTTGCAATAATTTGAGACAAACTATGCTCTCACCTGCTAACTGGACCTTCACGCTCTGCACTTACTGTTGCAATGTGCAATTAATGAAGACTGGCCACCAGACTGGTGAAATTATCCATGAAACCTCCCACACTAAAATGACAGGTAGTTCAGTTTCATTGTCCAACCCCAGTAGTTCATAAAGCCAGTTAATTTTTAAAATCAGTTTGAAAGGTTTTCTATCTAAAGAAACCCAGCAGATTGTATTGACTCACTGATTTGAGGTATTTACTCCTCCTGGTCCAGCATGTGGAGACAATGTCTAATAGCTTATGTTGTGTTGTTCACAGCAATTGCTCATGCTGAGCAAGCATGTCAGGACAGTGGAGAGGCAAAACTGCCATGAGTGATTTGAGGTTTGATACATGAATCCTTAATTGATGTATATCTAATTTAATAGATAATTAACACATTATTGACAATGTTACTCCACAATGCCTTTATGGATGATTTTTTATCTTAGAAAAAAACAAGAATAAAGTTACTAATCGAGGAATCGAACTGTAAAATGCACTAACATATATATTTTAAACATACATATTCTGTTGCAGGAGCTTACTGAGTCTGGTTTTGTGAAATGACCAGGTATAACTAGGGCAAACCTGCTGAAAGCGGAGCAGAGTTTCTCCCCTGGGCCTCAACAGCAGCTACACTTGGATACAAAGAATGGGACTGAGACAGATTCTGGCCTCGCTCTCTAACTGGGCTGACTGCCATTTCTGGGTTACACACACACCCTTTAAACTCCTTGCTGGATGCTGGACAGGCAGTGCTCTAAATGCCTTATCGTGATCAGAGTGTCTTCCCTTATTAGGCTTTGGCCCGTGCCTTTTCTGAGCCAAATGAAACGAGACATTGCCTCACTGCTCTCCGTAAAGGAACAATTAGCCTACAGCTAATCCCATTAGCCGGCGCGTAAACGCTTCACGTTTTCCATTCAGGCTAATCGAAAGGCACCTCTGTATGCATCCGAATAGCCATCCATCATGTGTAAGTGTATATGGAGGCTTGAGCTGTTTCGCTTTGACCAGGAGCCAACATCACTAGAAAAGATTAATGTAGCTGGCAAAATATAGTGGTGTGTGTCATCCACAAGTGTTTAGGTCACAGCAGAACTGTGAAGTCGAAGACAGAGATGGTTTATAACCTTTTCTGGTTAACTTTTGGAACGTTTGGTGACCGCAAGTTTCTATTCTTCTCATTCGTGCATGGCGCGGTTTATTTTTTTCTGTTTTCGTGGCCATCTTACCATCGCCGCTGGAGTTCGGGATGGCGTCACACTTGCTCTCACATTGCTGCATGGTGGCGGGCCGTAGCGACTCCGGACACTCATGTGACGCCTGTCCTGTATACGAAAGGCAGGTGACCTTCCTCATCTGCTGGCCCAGGCCGCACTGAGCTGAACACTGAAAAGGAATCATCACATCATGTTTGCTTAGACCAGCGATCTGCAGCGTGTGGCTTTTTCGTAAGTTCTTATTGAAATATATCTGCATATAATATCTGGAACAGGCTTTAAAAGCAACCTACTTTAAACAATGCTACATATCTTCTTCCTATTTATAGACCAGGCTTATGTAATTTTACAAATATTTAAAAAAAGAAATCTAAAAAATACATATTTGGTTTTTTTCTTTCATGTTAATCCATTTTATTTAGTCAATATTTGTAAAATACCTTTCTGTGGCCCGGGGTGAACTTTTAATTGTGGGTCTTGTAAAGAAAAAAACTGCTGACCACTGGTTTAGACCCACTCTGGGTAAATTATGCTGACAGGACGTACCAGAACGTTTGACAGATTGTGTAGGTACATACTCTTGTCATGGGTATTAATGTCATATTGGTTTTCAACAACAAATTTTCAATAACTTTTCAATAAAACTAAGAATTGGGTGCATAACTTAGATTCTTTCAGTCAGATAGGGTTAAACTACAACATGCAACTAAATTCAGGCCCAAATATAAAAAATAAAAAAAAAAGCACCATAGCCAGTTGAAACTTATTTGTCTCCAACAAGCTTCTGGCATAAACTTGTCTGGATATTTTAGAGGTGTTTGAGGCAGTACTGGTACAACCCATTGAACATATATCTAACTTTTAATTAGATCATTTTTTATTTAAATGAAGTTGAATAATTATTGCCCCATACCCTTTGTGCAATGCACCAATTGACAGTAAAAGCATAAAAGGTGCCATCGCCATGTTTAACACAAGGTACATTCTTCTGAGTTGTGTATTCTACTATTTCCTGTTTATTACAGCCAGCCATGACTTCGCTAGTGACTCCTCCAAACATGCTGGAGCTAAAAAAGACCCAACCAAGAAATGGTATTAAATGACCATTGGAGCTAATGTAAGCTAAAGAGAATGCAGAGCAGGAGCCACATGCAAACTGACAATCACATCTTTGTATTTTTGGAGCCCCTAATTTTGGCCGTTTGTTTCATTCCGCTCAGGAAACCATCTCTTGTGTTCTATAAAACAATTAACATCTACATAGTAGGGGTTAGTTCACAGAAGAATATATAAAAAAAAAACTGTAGCTCCAATAAATCCTTTGGATGGAACCGAGACACAAGATAGACTAATAAAACATTAAGACCGAAGGTACCAGTTCACCTTTGACTTCACTGCAATAAAAGACATGTTATTACGATGACGGAACTGATGTTGGAAACAGATTACAGCAACACACCTGTCAGCAATGTACACACAGCCAGGGCCAAAAGTCTTACCGCTGTTGTGTTTTGAGAGTCTGCCATAAAACAATACACATGTATTTAGTTTATACGGGATGATGAACGCCCTCAAAGAGTCCAAAGACTTCTCCCCAAACCCGATCATCACTGTGGTTAGTGTTGAAAAGTCGCTAAAGGGGTAAAAACATTATTCCGTCCCATAGTCCTCAGACGGGAATAATTGCGGACTTTTCACGTTCTGCGTTTTTACCACTAGTTTCCTTACATATGATTCCATTTTGATGTAAGACGGTGATTTCCTCACCATTTCGGTGAACATATAAAAACAAATGATGTTAAGTTTATTTGAAACTAATGACAGAAATCATTCTGGTAATTTGATACAGTGAGTTTTTTTTGTTCTGCCCACATGACAGATCTCTACTTGATAAAAGCTTTATGCAAATCGGTATTAGGAAGTGTTCATACTTCCTTCCACATCAATGAAGATCCCAGTTTCACCACAAGACAAACTTGGCCAAGCATAATGCATCCCCCACCATTCTTCACTGTGGGTATAGTGATTGCTTGGACATGAGCAGTGTTAGTTTGACCCCAGACAGGGTTTAGTTTGTAGCATACTTCCCAAATGCTTCAGGGAAAGTGTTTTTGTGTGTGTGTGTTTGTGTGTGTGTTTCTTTATTTGATTTTTTTGATAAAGTAGTTCAGGTTAGATAGTCTTTTTTAAAGGAAAATTAAAGGCTTGCTCACACACCAAGCGAGATTGTTGCAAAGCTTCAACGGAAATTCCTTTTGTCCATTTCTGCTTTTGGTGGATTTGAAACATGGCTTTTGTTTTGAGATGTAACAATGAAAAACTGTCAGAGGAACCTTAAAACACTATTTTTGTCAGTCTCAAAGTTTGCACCTCATACTGTGAAAAGTAAAGCAAAATAACTCGAAAACAAAGGTTGTAGTCGTATTATGGACGTTTTGCGGGACTGATTTTGATAAAAGTCCTGGTTATGTAGGTGAGTTAAAGGATAATCTCAATGTATTTCAGAGTAAATAAAAACTGGTGATCTTTTGGCATAAAAACTTAAGCTAGAAGGTTTGCCAAGCAGATTTTGCCGTGATTGTACAGTAAGTACAAACGTCCTTCTTTCTGTCACCTTCAAAGATCTCATCTCCCTGTCATCCCTTCCCAATTACAGCTTCCTTATTATGGCCAGCCCTGACAGATGGCATGTGTCAGTGGTGCATCTTACGTGGGACTGGAACTGTCGACCTTTTGGCCTCAGAGTCCAGACTAGAACACTATCAATCTTTCTTTTCCACCCAGCTAGGATAAAAGCTGCTCTGATGTGACTGACTGAATCCTGACATCATCCACTCGACTCAAATACCCTCTAAACAAGTTGAACAAGCTGTTTATAAATACCACTTTCACTTTAAATTATAGACAAATCCAACCAAATAACAAGCCATAGTTTTTGCAGATATAACTATGTATGACGCACAGGTTTTTGGCCTCTCCCAGCCGCTGTGAATCAGCTGTGCTGTAATGTGTTCAGCAGATTTTTCTGCACGCACTCATTCACGTCAGGGTGAGCTCAAGAATGCTACTCCTCAGTCTCTCCTTCCAAATCTTGTTCCTGGAAGTGACAGGGAGTCCTGCTCCGTGGCAGAGATAAACTTCAAACAGCCAGGAGGATATCACTGCCAACAATCACAGACGGGCCTGTTGGAACACTTAGGCCCCAAAAAAAAAAAAAAGCCACACATGTCACAGGAGCTCCCCGACAAACGTTCAGGTGTAAATTATACAAAATTTACCGTGTTTTCTATTCAAACATTGTTCAAAAATATTAAACATGCCATATTTTACAGGTTTTGCCTTGCAAATGTATTCTTAACCAACACTTCTGGTGCGTTTTCCACATACGCATTAATCCTCAATATGCTTTTTTGAGATTTTATGTGACGGGCACAAAGTAGTGCAGATTTGTAATTCGTTGTAAACCAGTTTAAGCTCTGTCAGATTGGATGGAGAGCCTCTTTGAGCATCAGCTTTCAAATGTGACAGGCTCTTGGCTCTTACATTCTCGACTTCTTGTAGTTCTTTTTTCAGTAAAGCTGAAGGCGAGATTTAAGTATCGTACATGAAGAATAAACGTAGTTTAATCAGATTTTGCCGCCTGAGCAGTGGACATCTCTTGCTTCTGCAGAGTTACCGAAGAACTGTTGGCTTCTTTTCTGATTGATACTTTCCTTAAATTGACATAATGTCTTGTCAGTTTAAGGGTAACTTGGTAGAGGGTCAAATTCCAAAGCGAACCAAAGTTCAATAGGTATGAATATCTTTTTTTAAAGCTTTGCACAAAAGGAGTCCAGTTCTACCTGTCCCCAGTCACCAGGGATCCAGCGAGGTGGAGGACAGCGTCCTAAGCTGCAGCGCATTCGGACTGGAGGTTTGTTGTGGCTCGGGCAGATGGTGGGCGGGAAGGTTTTGGTCAAGTCGCTGCTCTTGCATAAGGCGATGCGATGCTTGAATCCGGGGCCACACTTAGGTGTGCACTAAATCACGAGAAAAAAACACCGAAAAATTTGAATATTCTGACGGAAGGATTGTCTTCAGAGAGTACAGATTGTCGTCTTACCTCTGACCATTCCAGAGTTACCCACTTTGGGGGGCAGGACTGATTGTTGCAGGACTCTTTTTCGATCGGACGATGAGTCAGGCAGAAGGTGTCTTCCAGTGTCTCCTCCTCAGCAGGGCCAATCTTCCTGACACACAGGACAGTCCTGGTCCGTGTCCCACCGTCACACGTCTTTGCACACTCCGACCAGTCACCAATAAACCATCTGCTCAAGTAAATATGCAAGGTTACTGAGATACTGAAGGAAGCAAGTAAATAAAAAGAGAAGCGTTGTTAGGCATAAATACCTCAAAATGATCTGGGTGCTTCACTCTTAAATGTGTTGGAAGCGTAAAACTGAGGATGTATCTGGACCGATAAACAAAGCTTTAATATAATCAAGGCCACACTTTTGCTTGAGTTGTTTAGATACGGCAAATCACATGCCTTAATTTAGAAATGTTTCTTAAATAAAATCAACAACAATTAGATATATGGGTGTTCCACAAGGATCTGTGTTAATCCCTTTATTATTAAGTTTTCCATCAATGATCTTTCTGTCTAAACACTGACGTTTTAATGTAAAGAGAAAACGTATGGGGGACTGATCCTGCCAAAATTGCAATAAATATAGAAAAAACATGGTATAAATCGCTTTAGACGTCTTCATAACTAAATTAATGTCACTAAAACTGCAAAGCTTTTTGACTTTGCATCCATTATCTAACTTTAAGTTATTACTATTGACTAATTTATAATTTTATCTCCAATCTTATTGTTTTATCAATTAGTTGCTTTTTTATATATGTGCTTTTGTCTAAATTTTATTTATTTTTTTTACTGCCCTTGTAACCACACCTAATTTATTTTCTGCTCTTACATTGCCTTTTCGCTTTTTGTATTTCCTAATTTTGTCCCTCCTCAATTTTTTTGCAGAATTCTTTTTTTCAAATTAGATGGTATTTATTTCTCAATGGACAATGTACAAATAATCAACAGCATACAATATGTACAAGCTAGCTGAAATAGGTTCATTTTCATTGGTAATCCTTTTGGCAGTTTTTAAAGCCAACTTTAGAAACTGAATATTTAAGTTCTTCATGTTCTCTTTTCTTCCCTTTACGTCTTAATAAGTAGTAAAGTAAAAAAAAAGATTTGCTAGGATGTGAACTGACTTAGTCAGTTGCTCCTCTATTCGTCAACATCAACATTCAGGCTCTAAGTTGGAGAAGTTCTCACTTTTAATTTTTACCAGCAATTTGTTAGGACTATTTCAATAAAGCTACTAAAAGTGATTAATTTATTAAAGAAGCAAATATTTTGGTAATAAATGAAGCTGGAAAAGAAGGGATGGAGAGAGAAAAATTAGGCACCAAAATGATTTAAAGGTGCACCCCAAACAGTTGGAATAGAGACAACAAGTTACCTAGATGTAAATAGTTTATACTATAGATGATGCCAGCTCAGCAAAGACGGACATTATGTGGGAAATGTAACTATTTAAGCATTTTGTTTCAACAATGTGGTACTACGGAGAGACAGAGAGAGAGAGTGAGAGAGAGAGATAGAGAGAGAGAGGGACAGATAGAAAGCTAAAGCTGTGATAACCAACACAAAAAAAAGACGTAAAGTAACAGAAATTTATATTTTCAACTAAATAGGGATGTAAAAAGTTTTATAATTCATCCCAAAAGTAGAACTGCTTCCTTCAGAAAAAAATTTGCATCCTTATTAATATGTTTTCCCTAAGTTTAAGAGACAAAGCAAAATATGCCAAGAGACAAGAGAGAACAGCTAAAATGACAACCAGGAAGGCAGAAAGAGCTGCCCACAAGAATATAAGAACCGTTGTCAAGCTTATTAGTAATAACCCCTACTTTAAAAAAAGTGAACTTCAGGGTCTCACACAGAAATGGACCATAGTGGAACATCCCAGGAGGCGAACCTACTTTTTTTTTTTAAGTAGGATGATCTATTATCCTGTCACTATTCCTGAGATAAGAGCAGTTAGAAATGAAAGTTACGATATATTCTTCAACGTAAGAGATATTTTGTGTAAAACTTTAATAATCCCTGGCATTATCACTTGCAACTGACTTGCATTATCACAATATTACTACAATCGGTGTATTATCTTTAAATGGAGCTGATCAAATATGCCTATCATCTCAACAGCTAACTATCTAGAGAAGGCAAAACAAAAAGCATTATAAAATGTCTCATCTAAAAAATAAAAGTTTCCCCAAACACTAATTAGGACATTGTTGTGCATACGTATCCACAAAAACACGAATGATGTCAGTACACGGTTCATTGTTCCTTGGCAGTCCGTTAACGATGAGTGTATTTTAGCGTCCAGTGCGTCATATCGCAGCCTAGAAAGCATTTGGCCTCGAGAAAATATGACATATTCTCGTTCAACTCTTGCCTACACAGACACAAACACTCACACACATACACACACACACATACACATGGAGGAAAAAGAAAATGATAAAACAACAGTCCTCCAAACATTTTGAGCCAGTGAGATATTACATCATCTGCTGGAATGTATACACACGTTCAAACATCTGTGTCAGCTTTCATTAGCGGAGCCTATAAAACCTGGCCGTTCTAAAACAGCGATGTTTATGTTCTCCTCTGGAAGGGCTTCTCTGACTCTGCGAGGGGTTGTTTGCCTTGCTTAGCAGAAACAAATGTCGTGCGTGTGGTATAACTCAGTACTGAAATGCAAGGCCGCAGCTCTCATTAAAGTAACTGTGTTGCCGCTTGTCTCGTTTCCAAAGGTGGATGATGGATAACCCGGGACAATAATCATATGACGGCAACACAGAGTCAAAAATGTGTAAGAAGCACATTTTTGTTCAACATGGCACAATTGCTGGAGTTTAGGGTGATCCTAGGCTACGTTCACGCAGGACGCGAATGCGACCTACGTCCGATTTTTTTGTGCCCTACCCAACGTTTTTCACAGTATTCTGATCAGACCAATTAAAATCTTTTAATAAATAAAAAATTCAAACTATGCCACTTCCATATGTGGTTCCATATGCACATCCGATACTATTCAAAGTGTCTGCTGTCTAAATCGTGACCACATTTACGTCATAGACGTAAGACGTGCTACTACAACATTTTATCCTTCTTACAGAAACAGAAAGCAAACATGGGTTTAGACATGTAGACTGAGGATATTGATTGCCTCCTACCAAACATAACTACTACCTCAGTAAGCAATGAGGTACTGAATGTGGCTCTGGAGCCTGATCTCTGTTTGAAGTGTTTTGCCCCAGTTGAGCCTTCTGAGCTTTCAAAAATACTTTCTTCATCTAAGCCTTCAAATTGTATGTTGGATCCAATCCAGACAAAATTGTTTAAAGAAGTATTTCCTATTATTGTTACACCCATTTTGGAAATGATTAATTTGTCATTAGTGAATGGTTATGTACGAGAGGCTCTTAAGGTAGCTGTAATAAAACCCCTACTTAAGAAACCTTCTCTTGATCAAGAAAACTTAATAAATTACAGACCTATATCTAATCTTCCTTTTTTATCTAAAATCCTTGAAAAAATTGTTGCTAATCAACTGAGAGAGCATTTGATGAATAATGACCTATTTGAAGAATTTCAGTCAGGTTTCAGAGCTCATCATAGCACTGAGACAGCTCTCCTTAAAGTTACTAATGATATTCTCATGGCCTCAGACAATGG
>JAVLVB010001249.1:88293-101292 GCA_032876305.1 Orestias chungarensis
TCCAGAGGAGTGAATGCTGCAAGTCAATGACTCGATGCAATCTGCTGGGGTTCCTTAGATTGGAAACTTTTTCAAATTGATTTGTTAGAATGTATCCTTGATTTTAATTGATTTTTTGTAAAGTGCCTTGAGACGACACCTGTTGTAAATTGGCGCTATATAAATAAACTGATTCTTGATTCTTGATTCTTCTTGGTGTTCTATGCAGCCTTATGCTATTTTTTTCAGACTACAGTCCTTAAATCATTGGTCATCATCGGCCATCACACACACAAAGATGAAATGTCACCATATACATATTAAACCATATAATTTTTGCCTAAGAGTTTGTAAAGGAGGCCTGCATGAATGCAGATGTTAAAATGGCGACTGCTGTGTTAAAGACTGGAGTTTCTATTAGTCATGTTAATGCGCAGTGTGTCCGAATATATGCACACAAACTCCAACAAATGGGAACATCATTCCAAATGCTGGCTTCATGCTGTTGGGACGGAAGTTGGGTCGATTTGATCAAATATTGGATCAAATCGTCTCGTTGCGGATTAGAAAAGACACGTAGGAGCTTCATTGTTCTTTACAGACTATGCTAAAAGTTAATCAGATTTCACTTAAATTCTTGTGCTGATGCAGCAATAAAAGGTAAATTTAAAAAGAATTGCTGTATAGTCATTTTAATATCAATATGTTTTGGTAATAAGTGCAAATGTTGTCCTTTTTCATTGAGCAACTTTTTCTTACTTTTTCTATGGTTGACCATCAGATAAGTCCTTGTTTTTACCTTTTTGGGGATAAGTCACAGTAAAAAAACAAAACACAAAATACGTTAATATACTTTTTATCTTGTACCCTCACAATCTGGTGATTAATAATAAAGTTTAATCACATTCTTCAGGAAACATCCTGGGAATCACATCGCCTGTGGGAATCCTGAAAGATTGGCATCATCTAATGGCAATAAATTCCCTATCAGTGTTTGAAATCCTAAAGATAAGATTACTACGCTTTTAAATATTTTTTAAAGCCCAGGTGGTGTCATTCCTTCTTGGGCTTCAGTAGGTTTACTCACCACATTTGAGTTAATGAGAAACAAACATTTCAATATATCATAAGGCAACAGATTAAACTGACTGCTTTCCTGTGAGACTTCATGGAAGAATCTTAATAAATGCGAGTAGAGTATCATAAATTGGTTAGATCAGATATAACTTTATAAAGGTTTTTAAAAAGTTCATAATAAAGAATGGTTGGAGTGAAGAAACGTATTTCCAGGTATAGTGTTTAACTACCTTTGTGGGATATAGTGAAATGAGGTGAAGTAGAAGCACTGCGGGGAAATGATTCATCCAGAGTTATTAGGCAAACATTAAAAACATCCCAAACAGTTCATTTAGTCCATTCTGATGTGAAGGTTTGTTGTTTACTAGTAACTAACTGTAAAAAAACCTTTTCCGTTATCGTCTCTATTAACCTGTAATAACCGTCACAGCGTTTGGGTGTCTCAGACGTGACACCTCATGCTGACGTCTTACTCACTCGGGGCGACACTGCTCAGTGTTGCAGTCTCTCAGGTTATCTGGCGGTTTGCTTTCTGGCTCACAGTAGCTGTTCTGCACCACCGAGTTGTCATCGAGCCTCTTACACACGACCTCCTGTTTTTGGGATCCTGCGTTTGAAAGAAGAAGTAGGAAAAAAAAAAAGATCACTGAGAGAAGTCGGAGGTTGGACGTCTGTGCCGAGCTCCGTGTTTGGTTAGACGGTATTGTTTGCGTTCTGTCGTCGATCCAGACATGTAAATTCCTGATTCTTTGCAGGATACGTTGGCAAATCGTTTTTACAGATCAGGGAGCGCTTTACTTTGCCTTATGCCAGGAAAAGCAAGGGGCTACCCTATCGGTGTTGCACCTTCCAGCGTGTTAGCATGTGTGTGAACGCCGCACTAACTTATACTGGTTCTGTTTGGACCCTCGAGAGACATATCCAGCTGTAGACTTGTCTGGCAGATGTAATGAGATATGGATGTGTATGTGTGTGTGTATGTGTGTGTGTAGCAGGTCTACCCATCTGCGTATTTAATGAAACCCTGTTGGGATGAAAAGTATTTTGGTTTAAATACTTTTAGTTATAGTGTGTCAGAAAGTGTTTTTTTAATTGTTTTTAGTTCAGTTATATAATAAATACCACTTAGTGATTACTTGCACTAGTCCCATGGAAAGAGAGAATGATTCCATCCCATTTCGTTGATTTAAACCACCGTACAGGGAAGAGACGCATACATTTGGCTTAAGTTTTGATTTACAACACATAGTGGTGTTTAGGATACAGGAAAGACAAATGTGCTTCCTGCTCTTGACTTGGAAGTCCTTCACCACAATAAGTTTAATGCTGATGCGGTCGTGCTTTTACAGACTGTCCGAAACCCAGTCCAGGCCACATCTGACAACTGCGTACAAGCTCCATTAATGTTACATTGCTTGTGAGCTAAAAGCTTTAGGTTGGCTATTCTGTGGGGGCAATGGACAGGATTTTTATTGTGGTTTCAGACTCTGAATGTCCACAGGAATTTGTAGGAGAGGTAAAGTGCTCACAGTTGTAAATGTAACGCTATCCTGCAAATCTCATTACCAGAGTGCACAGATTTTCATTCGTATGGATCAGATAATCCAAAAAATGGCACTTGCTGGTAGCAGGAACACCTGCGTTACACTTCTACAGATATCTCGTAAAAGCAGGAGTTTTGTATTGCTGTTTGACGTTATTTTGTTTTATCAACTGTTAACAGTTTTTACCTAGTTAGACGTTTATAGTCCCTGCTCTTATTTTGAAGTGGGTGAATATAGTTTACACAGCAGTTCCTTTTCCTCTCCTCTCAAAAATGACATCGCTCTTGAACCACAGCCTAGTTATCAATACTAATATACTATAAAAGCAAAAAGCCTGTTTATTTTATTTCCCTTTGGGTTTAATAAAGTTTTTTTTTAATTGAAAGAATCTCTTCCAGAAGCAGCTGGTTATAACCAATTTGATGTTGTAGGGTTTTATATTGTGATGTAAAATATGGTGTGTACGGTTTAATTGGGATTTTAGTTTTTATTTAGCAGTGGAGAATGGTACTATTAATACATTTGTCTCTGAGTGCATTTGCAAATTGTGATCAAGTTTCTTAGACTGCTTTCCAAGTAATGGCTTCTTTCTGCCTGAGTGGCCTTTTAGGCCATACATCCAGATGCCGTGTCCAAGGGACTCCTTAAGAGAGCTTGTGAGCTGCAGAGTTGTTATGCAGTGTTATGATCTGATGGGCTTGTCAAAGCCTTACCCTGCCTTTTGTCCAGTGACCACTAGATGGATGGATAAGTTTTTGTTTTGACAGGTTTCACAGTTGGATTGTTTGGATCTAAATTAATACCCTCTGCCTGTTTTAGTTTTTTAACGGTAAGGAAGAGGAATTATTCCATCAAAACATTGCTGTGTTGATCAAAGTTAATCAACTCCCATATGGTCGTGATGCTTCAACTGCCTGGACTATGAATATACTGATAGAGACTCGACTCACAAGGTTGAATGTAAATACATTTTCTGTTGTTGCACGATTTTTAGTGCTTCAGTTAAAAAAAAACAACAAAAAAAACCTACAAGATCACACAATTACAAAGTTTAAAAGTCCATCTACAAATTGGCCAATGCTTTCTCCTGTAGCAGAGCTGCCTCAGCAGTGATTGACTGAAAGCTTTGATTAAGGAACAGAATAATAAACCGAGGCTTACCACCGGCGCAGGTAGCGGAGCACTCAGACCAAGGCAGGTGCTGCCAGGAGAAGCCCACCTCGTTGTCACCGCTTCCCGTCCGCAGGATGGGAACGTTGAACCTGTAGCGTATTCCCAGGTTATCCTCTTGAAGGAGAACCTGCAAGAAGAGCAGGAGCCGAAAAGGTTTACTCAGCTTCTTAAGCATGTGGTAATCATTGACCAGAGGGACGTCCGTTTGTAAGACGTAGATGTAGAAATGAGAAGGTCTTCAACCTGAATCACAGAAAAGACGACTGTATTGGATTATAAATCTAGCCAGGTTAGAATTATTCAGAAGAACTACTTTAAAATAAAAAGAAAGGAAATTTAGTATTGCATGCAGCCCGTCCATGTCTAAAGTTTGTGAAGCCAGTTTACAATCCATTTCATGCTCAGACGCAGTCAGACTGGATAGAGTGTCCGTGGACATCAGTTTTCAAATCTTGTTGCAGATCCTCGACGGAATCGGGTTTACATCTGAACTTTGACTGGACCACTTTAAATCATGACCACGTTTTGATGTAAAACCATTCTGTTGCAGCTCTGAATTTTGGGAGGTGAACTAACAGGATTCCTCAAGCAATGGCCTGTATCTAGCTCCCTTTTCCCAGTAACTCCGCTCAGGTTTGTTGCCTTTGTTATAGAATCGAATTTCCACAAAATAAAAGTAAGTATAAACACTAACAGCACAAGGTGTAAAATAGTTTATGATCACATTTATTGCAGGTCAAATGTACTAAATTGGTGATTTAATATCATCTACCAGGGATTTATGGGGGGGGGGTTGTTTTATAAAAGGTATGAGCCCAACTTTGAGCTACGATTAGCCAAATCCACGTTGTCTCCAACATTGTGAAATACATGTTTGAATTTATTGGTTTTTTGTGTTTTTACAGTTCTGAGTTGACACCAAAAATCTGCTTTATTACCATAACAAAGAGGTTTTCAGTGGTAGGTCCAAGCGCCTCCAGGGACTCGGGTTCATCGGCAGGTCTCCTGTAGTGGAAGGCCGATCCCGCGATGTCAAACTTCCTGGGCCAATCGATGGTCCAGGCTCCATTGATGTAGTATTCATCCTCCTCAGATTTTAGAGCTGAGGGAAAAAAGTATATATCATTTGATTATTTACAGATGCTACAACAACTGGTCATTTTGCATCCATCCTGGAGCTTTTATTGATATATATATTCGAACCACTATATTTATTTATTATTCTGACATGTGTGAAAATGTAAGAGAGTATTTGTCTTACAAAAGGAAAGTTGTGGGTTTGATTCCAACTAATCACGCTGCTGCTTGTCAAAATGCGCTTGGGCCAGCTTCTTCTACACAGCACCAGTTTGTGTATCGCTTTATGAAGTTTGTGACTACAGCTGAGAGAATTCAATATAAGTAGGAAAGGAGAAATAACAATATTACTCCCACCTGTTTGCATATTTAGATATTTTCTTTTCAATTTAATTTGGTGAATTTGGGTTGATCACGGAGAGAGTGAATGAGAAACAACAAAAGAATCATCTCTTTAAACTCTTCTGCTTGCCCGTGCCGTCTGTAGAACGGTTTAGGGTTAGATGACCCAAACCTTCAGCTATTCAGCCACGACTACAAGGAGTATGTTTGGAACTGTAGAGGCAATGCTAAAGAAATGTTTCTCACATGGTTGAAAATGATGGCAGCAGGATTATGCTGTGGGTCTATTTCTCTGATAATTTTTCCAGTGCTTTGATCAGCCTTATTAGCCAAGATTTGGTGAACAAGAAAAGGAATTGAACCTCTCAAGCATTCAAAGCAGTCAGAGATTGGGTGTAAATATCTAAACTTCATATGAATAAAAATAAAGAATGGCAGGCAATTGACTTACATGAGTGTTTTTTTTTCTTTATATACACGTATAAAGTAAATGGTGGCTCTTTAAAACTGATATTTTCTTTGGTAGCTATTAATCAAGATTACAAGTTGTTGCTCCAAACGATTGTGTACCATTTAATTAAAAATGTTTTTTCTGACAGGTGCTCAAAACTATGGTAACCCAAGGCGTGCACGGGCTTCCGAAACTTTTCAAAATCTGTAACCCTCAAAAACAGAAAATTCGACGAATGGATGAAATCGAGTTATTGCTCCTCTGTACCTCGTATGGAGATAAAAAAAGATTAAGAAAGCTCCTCTTTCTCCGCACAGAAACCAAACCAAATCTGGGGGATCAGAAGCAATCCAGTCACTTAAAGACCTGACAGTCTGGCTCATGTTCTGCTGATTCTCCTCCGCAGCTTTTACTTGATGAACAATGCATCACTGCTCCTTAACATACCGCAGCCTTCCACTTTATCTGTAATTCCATTCTCAGCACATCTGGCACCGATAGTGAACGTCGAGATTTAATTTTTTTCGCCTAGCGCAGGTTGAACAAGTCGTCCGCACATATTTCCGTCCCTGCAGTCGTGCTTCCCCGTGCAGACCTACTAAAACAACGGGGGAAAACATGCAAACCTCTCTCTTACCGGAGGAGCAGATAAGTCAGACACCGCTACATCAGAAAAATATTATCATTAGCACTGAGGTCACAGATGAAATTCATAACAAAGATACAAACTGCTTGGACGGGGAAATGATGGCCAAAAAAAATGCGAGGGTTTAAAACTGTGATATATGAACATCATATCCTCCACGTTCCCGGCGGAGCAGGCAGCTGTCACCACGGCTCTATAAATCAGACGCAGCTCTCCACTTCAGAGTGTGACATAAGTCCTCCATCAACACCAGCCGCTATAAATCCAACATGCTGCCACATGTCTTTCTCTGGGTAATGATAAGACGCAGCGCTGGCCTTAATTGAATCCGGTCGTCTGATTGTTTTGCTTCTGACACTGCCAGCGTTGAAAATACTTTTTTTTTGTTTAGTCTGGAACGGAGTGGATGAGTCTGGTGCCAAGGCGGTTATTAATAGGTTTCAGGGAGGCTTTTTGGGGTTTTTTTCCCTACTAAGAAACTCTTTTTTATGGCTTCTTGTTAAGCAAGAGGAGATTAGATGATGCCGTTTTCTAATTTAGTTTTTACAAAGACGTGAGGAAATGTAGATGACACGGACCTAAATATGAAACAGCTTGGTGTTGTTAAGTGCCAGATCGTCACACTGCAGTAAATGAAAATGTCTTCACGTCAGCAAGAAGAAAAAAAAACATACATTAGATTGTGTGAGCACATAGTAAAAATACTGTTACTTCAGTATTTCTGTACCACTTTACAATAAGGCTCTCCTTATAAGTGGCTTTATAGCTTTATTAATTGATCTTTATACAGTGTATAAATGATTATGAAGTGTTTATAATGCATTTTGAATAAATAATTAACTTACTTATTATGCTGGTAATAAAGTGAAATATTACATGTTGAAAAGTGTATTTATTATTTTGCATATAAGGTTGTAACTTTGTCTCAAATGTTTTATAAATCAGATTTACATCACATATACAGGTAAACAAAGATTTGGCTCACAGTTTGGCAAGGAAGCGTCAGTTCTGTCTATATTTTGCCCTTAATCAAGGCATAATAAACACCTATTAATGATTTTTAAACCATGTACTGATGAATCAATAACATTTAAAAACTATGTATCAGCCTTTTATCAGGGCAGCCTTGTGATAAAGTGCTAACAAAATTTCTTTTCTGTCTTTTTTTTTTTATTGGAAAAGGAAAACTTTTAAAATCAAGAAAAAAAAAGCCAATGTTTGGCAAATTATATCTCAGCAATGGGCCTGCTTGCAACACATTAATCCTCTTTTTTTTTCCTCTTCTAGGTACTCTGTTATAAATTTGATACTGTGTTTGGAATCATGGCCCGGTTGCATGACCTACTTTTTTAGAAAGGATTAAAAAAAATGAGATGTTTATTCTAATTGTTTTACACAAAAGATCTTGTGGATGTTTTTTTTAAGGCCTCCTTCTTACTGGGACAAAGACTTCACCACAGCATTCCAACAAGCACAGAAATGATGTAATCTCTGCATTATTTTGGACACAATGCATTCCCCATTAGAAGAATGCACAAAACTGCTTTGGGTAGATCAGTATGGTTTATAGTCGAAGACCCAAGCTCTTAGCTCTGCATGAAGAAGCCTGGTAGTAGCAGTTGGTGGTTTTCTACAGCATGTGGCTCACGAACACAATTAGCTTGGTCATCTAAGGACTTTAAAGAGTACTAGCAATGTCGGTTCATGCTGAAACTACAACCTAATCTTGTCAGTTTACTATTACACTACTCAGATCCTGTCAACATTGACATTGATATGCACTGGTCTTACTATACATAGGACTCCCAGCTGTGAAAAGGCGTAAACACCTCCAAATTGCCCAACGGACAGGAGTTAGAAACCACGGCTGCCTGTAAATTAGTTTAGAGTATAACTGTTTTTTGTCCACAGACAAGAGATATAGTTGGCTAATTTTGGCGCATTTACAGAAATGTTAACTAATTTGCATCATCCATTTCCAAAAAACTAAGAAGTATAAAGTAAATTTTAAATAAAGGCTAAAATCTGTGGATAGTCTATCTCTAAAATGCTTATAACTCCTTATTTTCACAAGGACTTATTGGCAGCTATCCAATAGCGTGTCAAGTAAGCATTCCCCCCAGGCATTTCAGATTACAAGCTGTATTTATTTTCTTTCCAGTAATATTGATATCTATAAGAAGATTTCCCCAAATCATTTGGAGTTAAGCGTAAAACAAAATCTGCGTACAGGTGAATTTGTTACAAATTTACAGTTTAAAATTACATTTTCCACACTGATAAACAGAAACTCCGGCTTTGTATTTAAATATGCGGTTTAGTAGAAGGAATAGCATGAGCAATTTTTGGTTTGTTTAAAATAATTTAAAAGTGCTAAGAAAAGACAGATGTTGCAGTTTTTTGCCGAAGTGGCCTTTTGACTGCATTTTAGGTAAGTGCTCAGTTTACCGCGTCTGCAATGTTATGTTGGTAAATGTTTTACTAACTCACATTTCTAGCTCTTCACAACCGTTGACAAACATTCTCCAACGAAACATCATAGGAACATCAAGGAACAGTTAGATTCATGCCGACCATAACTTATGCATAGGTGGATCGATAGGTTTAATTCATTAGGTTGGACTTTATTTCATTAAGTCATGTCAGAATAAAGGGAATTAATTACATTTGGGAAAACTTTGAAAGGTGCCGTTGAGCTTCAAAAAACCTATAACATGAGGTTATTTTCATCTTTCACAAACAACTCGATTATGTTCTGTTTTCAACACATTTGAGAAGAATCTTCTAGCAATCATTACCAAATCTCTGGATTTTGGGAGGAAAAAAACAACAAGTGTATTTATGGATCTCATATCACATACTTGGTTCTCAAGTAATCATTAGGGTTGCAAAGCAGAGCCTAATTCAGTCTAATACTCACCAATGTAGTTTTTTGACACGGCAGCTTCTCTGATCTCGATGTGAACTGATCCTTTTGGAATCTGAACCACCTTCATGTACCCTGGGAAACACAAAAGAAAGAGAGATATTTTATAGGGACTGTGATTTTCCAAACCAACCAATCTTCATTTCTGCATGACCTATTACTTCAGCACAGACCCGACATAGGGTTACATCTGATTCTAAGTAGGAGTACATATAGATTAAATTCCAAATACCCCAAAAAGGACAAAGTAATCCTGCAGGAGAACAAAACGGCTCGGCCTTCTTTTACAGTCCGTCATGCACACGTCGTATTTCTAGGTGGTTTACAAGCCATACCATAGAAGGAGAAATATGTTTTCTGTTACTCCTGCTCTCTATAGACAATCCCAGACTACACTAAACACCAAGAGGCCATCTGCTGATTTCTGTCCTCCCTGATCTAATATAAAATATAGATAAATGTGTTTTGATCCATATCTTGATGGAGCTGCTGTGTAGCTGCCTGTCAATGGAAAATATTCACTAAAGATTATCTTTCGGGTTTAAAATAAATACAAGGTCTCTTTACCAAAAGAGGACAGAGTCACCGAGTCACTCCTACAGTCATCTGGCGCATCACATACGCTCTTCCATGAAAGCGTGAAGTACTATCTCACCACCATAGTACCTTAGAAAGGATCTAGCAGATCTCTGATGCTCCAAAAAAGTCTCTAATGCTAAAACTCAGGGCAGGGGTCAGACATGTTTTACCTCCTCTTGGTAGAGAGTCGTTAAAGAGTCCCTCCGCGGCTTCACAGGTGCTGCCGTCCCCTCCGCACACACGGCACCGGTCTTCTTTAGCATCAGAGTCCAGGATGTTGTCGCAGCCAACATGCTTTGGAGTCAGCGGAGGAAGAAAGGAAAAGTCAGGACTGTTAAAGCTGATTAAAGTCAGGGATTCAGTCATGTCCAGTTAGTTTAGCAGCTTCACAGTTTCCATAGATTGTTTTTAGACGACAGATTGAACTGTTTAAGATAAATCTGTATGAACCCACCTGTCATAAATCCTAGTGGGTTTGTCAGTGACTAAGTCACTTTTGGTGTGTGAGAGAGAAAAAATTGTATGCATTTGCGCTATTTTAATAGCATATATGCACAATTGCAATGTCCTTAGTGTGTTTGAGTGAGTCTGTTGTGTTGTGTGAGAGAGTCAAACATAGTTTTTGTCCTAAACGGCATCCCAAAGAATGCGTCAGGAGAGATCGATGTTACTTACCACATGCGGTTTGAAGGTAAATGCAAAAAAACTTTGTCGTTTTTGTGTGGTTAATGGTTAAAAAAAAAGATTAGTGTATAACGCTGGTACTCATTGTTGTAAAGCAGTAATCTAACAGGCATGGGTCAAAGTCAAACACTTTGAAACATTGCGAGAAGCAGCCATGTTGGAATTTAAAGTCTGAATGGGTTTCCTTGGGGTTCTGTGACAGCCGCTGGAGTTTATACTATTCTAAGCTAACAGCTGCTGCATATGAGGGAAAACTAAGCAGGGTTATTAAGAGTTGGCATAGCTTCCATCCTATTCTCAACAGGAACAAATAAACACGCTTCTTTTCCTGCTCCTAAAGCTTAAGTAGGGCTGGGCCATCCAGTCTGGGGGATTTTTGAGGGAAGGATTTGTCTTTGTTCATTTAAGAAGGAAGTCACCAGAATACAATGCCTTCCACCTTTATTAGGCCAATATTTCCACAGCCTTGTTGAAACGCAGTCCTCCCCTTTTCTCTTGTATGTTCTGATGAAACTTACTCTAAGATCATTTAGATGAGTTTACAGTCTAGGTGTTTAGTTTTCCTGTATTACTTTAATGTTCTTTTCATCACCTAACTCCTTTTGCCACTAACCCGCTAGATTTGTCATCTGCACCTTAATTTAAATTCATTCCAGTTCCTTTGAGGAGAGCCAGAGCATTGTTGTTAAATTACTATTTGAACAGCTTTTTAATCATGTTTTTTCCTGTTTATGCAGGAGTTTGTATTTTATTTTGTGGAATCAAGTGTTGTGAGCAAATCCACTTATGAAGCCATTATGCTAATAACTGCATTCAGCATTCATGTGGGGTTCACAACTCTTCACAGTTTCCCCCAAAAAAACTACCTTTAGTGTAATTTAATAACTTTTAATGGGATAGAATAAGAGCATGTAGAGCACAATACTAGGTTAGGGGTGGTTTGCTATCTTTTAAGTATTAAAGAATAGGTCATCAAAGGTCAGTTACGCTTCTTCCCGTTACTCAACTTAAACAGTAATGATGTTGGTTGTTACTATTGTGTTTCCAAAAGATAAAAGTAAAACGGCTCATACAAGTTTAATTATAGTTTTTTCAGTTTTTTAAATCTTTTATACCTAAAAATCTTTTATACCTGCAAGTCTTTTGTGGTACATTTACAAAGAGACGGTTGAAAAAAAATCTTTAAAAAAGAAAACATATATAAAACAAATAAAAGAATGTTTTGAGACTCATTTGTAATGTGTATGTAGGACTTAAAACTATATTTATATGGTTTGGTATCTTTAATTAGCTTTTTTTATCGAGTTTTGCAGATATTATTTCATATTTCGCACTTTATGGGAAGGGGCTTCCTTTAAAGGGAGATGTGATAACGAATTTCTATTGGTCTGCGTGGATGTTAACATTCGGCTTTCTAAAGTCGAAAAGCACCTAATGACTATGTTTTTAACTATTTACAACCACATAGGGAAACACAACATAAGTGTCGAGCAGGAAGTCAGTGTAAACAAACTATCAGTGGTAAGTGCAGCCCTCCAATCCGACCAGCTGAAAGACTATGCTAAAATAGACTCCGATAAATAGAAATACGTTTTCAAGTCCGTCCAAGAAAGAAACTCCTCCCGCCACGCTAAAGCCGGATTTGAAAATTACAGTTTGTATAACGCTGTCTCAAAAAAGTTTGAAAAAAATAAACTAAAACTCATTTAAAAAAAGCAAACTGCATAGAGCTACGTAATTTCTTTAAATGTTTCTTTTCTTTGGGATGCATTTATTTTATATATTTCTAGCTCTGAAAGATGTTCTCGCAATGATACAGGAACAGCGTTCCCTTTATAAGTATATTTATCAGCTTTGAACCTTTAAAGATAGAGATATTAAATCCTTCTTTCTGGAAATGTTTTCCAAATCAACTGACGTGTTGATGAACAGTTAAAATCTTAATTGAATTTCAGTCAGCACTAGGCTAACTAGGCTGTTCTTACGCATCAACAGGCTTCATTATACCATTGTCCTAGTGGAAAGTGAACTTCTAGCCTTGCCACAAGTGTATCAGAGTCTCTAACTGGTTTCCATAAACACTGAGCTTTTGCCTTCACTGAAAACCGTGCAGTTGAATGATGCTGCCACCACCATGTTTTAAACTGGAATGTACTAATTACGCTTGAGGTAAATGCAAGTACTGATATTTATATAAAACATCTTTTGAAATAAAGTGGCATGCAAGATTCAAGCTAGAAACAAATATGTGCTGGAAAGCAACACACCATGTTGTGTTTATGTGTGTGTCTGTTTTAGTTTCCCACCCTTTTTCTTTTTCTTTACAAGAATCAGATTAAACGTGTGGGCAGAGCCACTAGATCTTTGTGCCAAGCTGAAATCAAATTGTACGGTCAGGTGGAAGTCAAAGCAAATGCTTCAAGCAAGGAACCAAAAAGTTATTTCAGCTGGATCTGCAAGATTGCACGGAAAAAAAACCCCTCCTGAATACACACACACACACACACACACACACACACAC
>JAVLVB010001249.1:118957-167859 GCA_032876305.1 Orestias chungarensis
AGAGAGACGAGAAGGCAAAGCTACAGGTAAGACAACAGACGATCCAGCGGTGAGTGTGTGAATGAATGTGGCTTAAGTAGTGAGAACCGGGGTGTGATTGGTTGAGAAGAGGAGTGAATATTGCAGACAGCTGTGAATGAAGGCGGAGTGACGAGACACAGGGAGGAAACGGAACCAAACAAAACACACAACATGACAGATGGTTGTGAGATTAGCTAAAAAAAAAGGGACAATGATTGACAGAAATTAATGAGGTTGGTGTTTGTGATGAGATCCCATCTAGACTACTGAAAGGTTTATAACATCAAGAACACGTATCCTTTACATCCTTTTACATGTTAAAGCAAGAAGTCGAGGGTCATCTGGTGCTTTTAATGTGCTTTTATGAAAAGTGAACACTCAGCTAGATCGACAGCAACGTTTCTTCACATTTGCCACAAAGGGACCGTGACATCAGTTCAAGAAATCCTATTCTGGTGACTTATGGGAAACCAATGGTGAGCAACAGGCCTCCCAAGTCGAAGATAAAGACTAGTTATCATCATGAGAAATATCTGAAGTATTACTGAATGGCCTAAATGAGCATCACTCCAAGTCGAGAACTCAAGGAGAATCCATTTAGATTACTAAGGAAACAGACATCTGCATCGAGTTGCTCCGAAATAAATAACTGCATAAATGAATCGTCTGTGCTAGAAGGACAGTCCTGTGCAACCTTGCATTAGATCTCCCATTAAAGCAAACTGGATTGCCCCATCTCTCAACTTCAAAGGCTTTTACGGGACAGCTGTGCGCGGCAGAAGAACAAGCTCATGAAAGAGAGTTACTATTACACACATAGATCTTGAACCCTGGGGTCATCAAATATCCCAAAAGCCTACAGCTCCCTGAGCCTGTCCAGATTAAATAAAGCAGCAAACTGCCACTCTCAGGTTGCAAGTACTCCCTTCTGCCAGCTGCTTTCAATAAGCCACCACGCTGCTTCATTTACTATCGTCGGCCACACTCAAAGGTCAGCCGGCCGGACCTTAAAGAACAGGGATGGGAGCCTGATGGATTTATGGTAACCCACAACAAGTCGATGATAAAAAGGAGAACTCAGGAAGTAATTTGCTAATAAAGCCATCAAATGGTGTTTATGTTTTTAAAGGTAACATCTTCCTCTCACTCCTCTTCCATTGCAGTCTGTGCCGGTAGCTTTCAGTGCAACAGGGCGATTGGTTGGATCCATGTAACAGAACTACTGACCCAAACGTCCTCCCTTGACCTCTGTAATACTCTCCACATCTCTAAAATGGTCTCATGCTGAGATTTAACGTCCATGACGAACCCTTGAGGCTCAGTCATCAATATGGATGAATTTAGTTAAAGCCTCAAAAGGCCATAGTGAGTGAAATATCACTGCTGTGTTGGTCTGTACTAGAGTTTCCAAACTTTGTTCAGCAATTCCCCTAAATACCAAAACACAAAGTAATATACTGCCCAAGATCTTGAGCTAAAGGAAGCCTTGTTTTTATATGGTTGATTTTATTTAATATCAACAAACCAACATTTAACGGATTTACTTTCAGTTGTTACCTACTGTGTATGCTAATTTTCAAAGCATTTGATTTAAAGAGGTAAGCCAAATTAGCTCCTCATCTTTATTGCTTGAATTGCATAATTGTTTTGCCAAATTATTCAGTCACTTACAGTGGCTGCATAATGATGGAGCTGCATTTTTTACTTTGGGGCAGGGTTAGGGTAAATAAACTACTTTTGAATGAATTTGAATTGACAGTGTGAGATATAGCTCTTTAGTTATATTGTAATTACTTTGTAGATCGCCTGGTTCCTCCTTGAGGTGAAACTGCTGAGATATTAATTTCTACACCCATTGGAAACTTTCATAAATGTGTTGCTGCTCATTTTCTTTTGTTAATCCTACGTATGCACGACTGTTTTCCAGTGTCTGTTCTTCCTTAGCATCTCTGCTTTTTAAATGTTAGGCAATAGAACCTCAACTCTGTTTGTACCCTGTGCTTATTACGTCCTATGTGACGGGGCTATTATCATCTATTTAAAATATAAATGAAATTTAACTTCATTTTGAGAATGGGACTGATTATCCTGATATTCTGTATTCCCTTGCTGTATAACAAAATAAGATTGAGCAACTGTTATACGAGTTTGGAAAGCAAGTATTCACAAAACAGCAAACTAAGAATAATGTAACATTCCAACTCATGCTTTATTGTCTTCCTTCCTCTGACCTATAACTGGTACACAACTTTAAATGTAACAAGAAGTCAAGCAAACAAGGATAAAATGTGATAGACTGATCCAGGGCAGATGTCGGACTGCTGTTTTTTATGAGATCATGTTTGTTTGAATCCGAAATCAAATGCAAACGTCAGCCAAGTGTGTTTTTGTTCTGTTAAATCTTACAAGTCAGAGTAATGTGTGACAATGCCACAGCTCATTCCCACACCTACCTAAATTTATGGCCAATAAACCGACCCCCACAAACTTCGAAGAAGCTGATTCCGAACAAGAAGAATACTGTAGTAGACTTCTTTGATTATTTAAGGCAACATTTACATTTTTCTTTCCTTCCTAATAAAATATGAAATAATCACTGATCTCAGTCTAGGGACTGCACTTTATCACTCTTCATTTAAGTAACTCTGTTTTATTTATTCATGCCTAGCAGTAAATTTATCTGCAGAAGATGATTGAATATAGTGCAGATTTTTTGGATAAAATTTAGCATTTGCTGTCTTTAACCCTGCAAATCATTTTTTTGTTATGTTACAGACTAAGCCAGAGGAATGAAGTGTTAAGCAACATCTCCTCCCCGTGAAATACTGCGACTATAAAAGTATTCTGCTAATATATTCATGCATATATGTGCAATATGCAAACTGTCACACTAAATTAGATGCATCATACTAGAAAAGCATTTTTAAGTTAATGGTGTACAAAGTTTTAGATCTGCATTTTCTTCAAAAAAAAAAAGTAATTTAACCCAGTGGTTTCTAAAGAGGGGATCGCGAGACATGAGCTTCAGAATCTGAGGTCTAAAGAGGGACAGAAGGGACAAAATTAAATTAAAAAATAACATGAGATAAATATATATATTTTTTTATGAAATAAAAACAATTTTGATATTCATTTATTTTCAAATAAATACAATAAAATAATTACATGCATTTTTCACGTGCTGCCATGTTGCCCATAGGGGGACGGCAGTCTCTGGCAGTATTATTTTGTGGGTCACAAGGCAAAAGGTTTGAGAAACCCCTGATTTAACCTATTAGGTCTGGATATCCTTAGTCCTCCTCTAAGAATGTTATGTGACATCTCCTTCATAGTAGGCAGTAAGATCTAATTGCCATGTGAAAATCTCAACTCTAGCTGTGTTGGACCCTTCTCATAAATGACTGTCTTTCATCCTGATGGTCTAAAACCAAAATAATGAGCTGAGGGCCCAAAAACACAGGACAGGATTTTGGAGCCTGTCATAATCTGCCGTCAGATATTTCTTTCAATGAAATGAAATAACTTATGCTCAGATAATCCCCATCTAACTATCTATCTGACATGTTTTGTGGTTTGGGCCAAAATATTTCCTTAATTAACAGTAATCTGGGGCAATTTGCTAACAACTTTTAGGTCCCATGGACTGAAGTTCTCTTTAATAGTAAAGCATGCAGGTTCAGAGCTGAACCATTCACTGACTTCTTCAACGTAGAAAACAAACTGGTAAATATTTTGCACATACACATTAACGTTACATAGATTAACTTTATGGTTTTAAAAGGCATTTTACTCTATCTTAACATTTTGTTATAATCCATGGATGCAAATTCGTTACTGTCTTTGTGGGGTCCCGCAGGGATCCATTTTTGGACTGCTTTTGGTTCTCTTGTTTGGAGCATTATTTTCCGGTAGATTCTATGTTTCCTATTCCCCTGCTTATGACACAATTCTTTTCTAAAGTCAAAAGGGTTGTTTGTATTAATGGCTAAAGCTAACATGGGCCTAAAAATTCTTTTAACTTAGTTTAGTGTCCAAAAGCTATTATTCAATGTATATAAATCTGAAGAGCTTGGTAACTTATTTCAACAGTTTAAGTTATCTTATATATTGTCAAGATGTGATATTTCAGTGCCTCTATATTGATTAGGAATAAATATTGACATTGTGTTTAATGTAATAAAATTACCTGCTGGCCAGCTTCATCTTTTGTTCATTTCAAGCTCCTATTTAAGGCAGTAAGCCACAGTACACAATCAACATTCAAGACAGGTAGTTAAAATCGTTCATCAATATTGTGTTGGTAAACAAAGTCATTTTTTATTCAGTACTGAGAGGTACAGCTATTGAACACCTACGTCAAAAATACATTCTAAGTTATCAATGTCCAAACAGTTTCAACACTTACTGTATGTTTTCTTTCTATTATTATCTTGCTTGTGTATTTTCATGATTGTTTCCTGTCTCCTCATTCCCCGCCCAGTTGTGGCAGATTGACTCTTCCTTTCTATTGTCACCACTTGCTTTCGTAGGAGAAGAAATATGTTCTAACTGTAATACCTGATCAAACTGACTGATGTAGGAGAGCTGGATTATTTTTTTGTTGCCATTAAGTAAATAAGCTACTTTGATTATACGGTAATCTGATCAGTTTGGAGGAGGTGGCATCTGGCTTTATCTTTCCAACGCCTACAGTGCAGGGCAATTTCACAGAAAACCATTTACCTCTTACTTAAAGAGTGCACATATTAACATTGTTAGGGACTTGTTATGGCTATCGGTGTTAACATCACTAACAGGGAATTGAGGGCCAGAACCTCATAAATAGGGGGTGTTCTATATACAGAAACCTTAAAAGATAAATAGGAATATAAATCTTCCTGTATAAAGTAACCCAAAGTGGCTTCAAGGAAGGTTTATGACAGAATAGATGCTATGAGAATGTAAACCTATGAAATAAACTTTTTAATCTTTATGTCATTTTGAATTATCTTGTACAAGAAATGTTTTATACAAATATATTTGCCTCATTAATGACACGTATGACCTTGTTAATGACCTCCATTGCCCTACAGACCCTAGTCTGACGGTTTCTGATTCAAATTTATAAGTCTGATTCTTCCTGAGGAAATTTCATTTTGGATAACAAAAAACAAACCCATTTTTTTAAGTGACAAAATATTTCCAATTACCTCCATTGAAAACTCTCAAGATTAACATGCCCGGGATGAGTGAGGATCCATACAACCATATTGTAAAAGTACTACTGTCTAAAAAAGGTAGTTTTTGGTTCATGTACAAACAATGTGCAACTTGCATGCCAGCATGGAACTTATTAAAGCCAACCTGGATCTTTTAAAGGGTTTATAGTCAACAAAAACAAGGGATTGCACAAATATTTGTGCCTTTGCGTTCTAAGTGAATAATACACTGAAACATCTGGCTCATTTGTACATAAATAATGCTTAATCATACCCATTCAGTTCCCTGCTTTGAGGGTTAGAATCAGCACAATGTTATGACAACAACATTGCCTGCTCCGCAATGACTGCATGGTAGGTTAGGATGATAAAGCGTTAGTGCAACGTGATAGATGCTGGTTTCTTACCCCATACTTGCACTGACGCGAGGAGGTCCCGTACTGGAAGCGGCACTGCTCGTCAGCGTCGTACACCTGCCCCGGGGCCACGGTTGGATATAGGAAATCTCGTTGTGGAGGCTCGTTGTCCAGACACGTTCCCCGACCTGAGCTGTCGAAAAGACAAACCTATGTTAGGACTGTTTCCAACGCAGACGAAGCCAATACTGCATCGTGGGATCCAGCACACCTCGTCTGGTGCTGTTTGACTCATGCGCTTTAACTGTCAGAGGTCCACAATAATATATCATTAATCTTGATATTACACACTGACACCTAATAATCAAAGGGAGAGAGGCACAAACAGGAACGTTTCACCGGAGGCAGCAGGAAGGAACTGACCAGCCCTCACTGATTATACGGCTCTTTGATACAATGCTGTAGTTTCATTTGTCTACTCCTGATCTGTATCCATGGAACCAATAAAATTGCAAGTGTAAGCGTACACCTGTATAAATCCAGCGGTTCTGTGTTGGCCTCTGGAATTTCTTACAGAGTATTACTGAACAAACAGCCTCCTGAAGACCAGGGATCCCAGTAGAAGGGTCAGGGAAAGTTGATGGAGCGGTTTCTGAACATCTTACAAAGCTCTGATCAATTGATCATTTGAATTGAAAGGAGAATGATGCAGCTGCAAGCCTATTAGTGACACGGCGAGAAAAACATGAGGCTTTTTACAGAGAGGGAATGTAAGATGATGAAAAGCTCCAGGGATCAAGATTCAAACTATGTGTCCCTGACAAACTGGCTGTTAACGAGTCGCACATGTGGCAACAATCCTGCATAGAAAACCTGCTGGAGACTAAATCGTTAAAGACTTAAGCAGAGATTCACCCAAAACATGAGGACAGTGGTATAATGGGATTGCTTAGATCAGCCGTCTGCAACTTGAAGAATTAAAAAGAGCAATTTTTTCCCCTCAGTCTAGCCAAATAAACTGTAGTGCCATGTTGATCATATGACTTCTTGAAAATAAAATTTGTACATTTTGAAAAACATTTTCTTTAGAAAACATGTTGCTTCATTTCTAGTTTTAGGATTCACAACAGAGAACAGCATAAAAATGTACGCCAAAGTCAAAACCATTTCATAAATTATATGACTTTTGTTCCACTTCACAATTATGTACTACTTTGTGTTGTCATAATAAAAATAATAAAAAAAACAGTTTGTTTGTTTTATTAGTGTGAATAACTCACTAAAATAACTAAGAAGAAAAGAAACCTGAAACAAGTCAAAAGCTTTTTAATTTTAAGAAAAGAGATCCAACAGAACAGGGAAAACTTCATCCTGTTTCCTTTTAAATCTTTCATCGGCGATAGAAGCAGAAAAACCCTGAGAACCCCAGGACTCTCTTCGCACTCAGGACAAACCACTATATTTATTGACTTGGAGGGAGACAAAATAATCAGACGGTCAAAACGGCTGCTAATATCTGACACAGTCGACGAGGCTTCCCGTCTACAGCCAAAATCATTCAAACAAACAGAAATATCCTTTAATAGGCAGGATAGTCAGCTCTCTATGAACTCACGCAGCACTCATTCGCGTCACTACGGCGAAGATCCTGGCAGTGTTGATCCACCAGGATGATTCATTTGGACCAAAAATGAGGGAGAAAAAAAAAAAGCCCTATAAAGAGAAAACACTAAATAAACTAAATAGATTTCCTGGCCATGGGGATTTAGAACAAACTGGCATGCAAATTGGGAAAATGCACGATTCCTGAAATGTGAGTTAGTGTTCATAAAACATCCGTTAAAAAAACAAACAAACCCTCACAATTAAAGACAGGGAATCTAGGCCAATACCTCTGCCAGAGTTGTATACTTGGCAGAGAGAAACCCGTGCAACATCCAAAGCTCTGATTGAGAGAGAGAACGGTGGATAATTAGAGTTTAAGCAAAGAACTCTTTTTTAAGACACTGAAAAACAAAGGCAGTAAAACAAAAAGGAAAAAGCTCACATTAGATGGAGGTATGGTAAAGTTCAAGCAGACATTATGATATTTATTTAAAAAAAAGACGTGTTCTGGTTTTTGTTCACACACGGACTCCATCAGCCTCATGTATTCAAAGCTGAATGAAACAGAAACCTGACAGTGCAGAGGAGAAGCACTTCTTTGTGTCCCGCTTGGAAGTTGGCGTCTAACACCGTCGTTTCTGTCACTGCCGTTGCTCAGGGACTGTCCTCTAACGGCCTTCAGCCGAAAACATCATCTGACAACCGCGGCGGCCATTATCCGCTTTCTTGGAGCACAGCGCGAATACAAACACACCGACAACTCATAGCTGATCCAGAAACCAACAGGAACGGTGCCAGTGTCTGTGTCTGCAGCTAGAAGCTGCTAAACTAGGGAACTACTGTATTCACTGTTCTTTTTGATTCTTTACAAATACAACAGACACAAATACCTCTGGAAAAACGGAGGCACAACGTAAAACAGGTAAAAATATATATATATCATCATATACCCTCCTATTAAGATCTCACCTTTTTTTCCTTAATTGAATTTGAAGTCCAGATTTTTGGTAGCCCACTCCTGCTGCCACAAGATTGCTTTAGCTCAAGGTCATAAACTGATGAGCGACCATTTCCCTTCAAGATCTTTCTACTCTCTATTGTTTTTTCTAGTTTTACAACCGTTTCCATACTAATAGGGTAGTGACATCTAATCCTTTTAAAAATTTCATTAGATAATAAGTTCTTTTTAGAGCAATTGTACCCTGCTTCATGTTGTCAGACAGGTAACATTTAGGGGATGTAACTCAATCAAAAATGAAATGAAATTATCACAACCACAGTAAGTCTTGTTTAAGATTATCATGGTAAGAGATATTTTCTATCATTAAATGCATATAAGACCAAAACACTGTTGCATTAAAAGCAACACTCTTCAGTGTGGAAGTTGTTACCGGTGGAGGACATACTAAAGTTAGGCTGTTCGCATGTGGGCCTAAACAGGGCTCCGCTGCAGCAGCCACCGGGGAAGAACAACGACATCAGGGATTTAATTAGTTCATGATCAGAGGTGGGTAGACTGCCCAAAATTTGTATTCAGCTAAGAGTAACACTACTACCACGTATATTTAATCACGTAAAAGTAAAAGGTATTTATACATGGTTACTTAAGTAAAAACGTATTCCGAAAAAAGGGATACTCAAATAGTGGTCAGAACATCTGATTTATGAAAGCGATGTGACCGAGCAGAAAAAAGTATAAAGGCATGTGCAAACTACTGATGTTTTACAGACGAAATAAAATAAATAACACAGCTAAAAATGAACACATTCAGGCAAATAGACAATTTATTTTAATATTAAAACCTATTAAACTTATGCTTGCAATGTGTAATTTTAATAAATCATATTTTAGAACAAGGCAACGTACGTGCAGTGACAATTTATAGTATTTACTGTAATATTTTAGATCATTTATTCACTGTAGGTTTGTCTCTGTGTCTTATAGGTTTTGGTGAAAGTATGTTTTTTTCTTTTTTTGAGTAAAGCTACTTAGGGTGGGTAGAGTTTCCAGAAATTTCACTCTAGTAAGAGTAGCAATACCCAAGAGTAGTGATACACTAACAAAAAATAGTGTATGGTGTTGCATGATTAATTATAAATAATTAAAAATTTTGTTGAAAAAATGTAACTAATCACTACCCAACCTGTTAGTGTTCATGTTGAGCTAAAGAACGGGTTAGGTGTAGGGTTTTGAAAGTGATCTACTGATGTTTTTTTTGTTTTTTTTGTGAAATACTATTTTTTAAACGTACAACACGTTAAAGCGTGAAGCTGATGATCTACAGCAGCAGAAGAACACAAGAACAGGCTGAGAACGAGAAATTAAGGATGTAGATTACATTGATTATAAAATGCCTGGTCCTGCAAAAATCAGATGCGCATGGATCAGCCCAACGTGGCATTAACTGTTCAGACTGGTGGTGGAGGTATAATGGTGTGGGGGACGTTTTGTCAGCACATTTAGAGCCATTTAAACATTGTTTACACACCACAGCTTGTCTGAGCTTCGTTCTTAACCATGTCCATCCCCAAGTGGGCCTCGTGTTCCCATCGTCTGGGTCCTATTTCATGAAGGGTAATGCTCCATGTCACAAAGCTCTGATCATCTCAAATTGGGTTTCTTGAACCCCCTGTCACCCGATCTCATTTCAAAAGAGGCCCTACTGCGATGTTACCCGCACGTCAACCTGGACCTACATCTCTGAGGAATGTTTCTGACACCTTGTTGGATCTACGCCATAAAGAGAATTAGGGAATATGTGTAGGAGTTAGCCTCTTAAACCTCCTATTAGCAAGGCCTGTGAGTGTGGTCCCTAAGGAGAAAACTGATGAGTGGATCTGCAGAACTGCGTAGGACAGCCAGAAGGAGGTCTGGCAGCAGTCTTTTGCAGAATGGTTATGAGTAAGTGGGGAAGACCTAATGTAGAACACTAGGGGCAGCCAAAGGCAGCAGGTTGTAAACCGAGACATCTGGGAGCAAGCAGGAAAACATTCAAGCACCTTTTCCTTTTCGGCTCAAGCGCACACATGCAGGCAAACGCAAACACACTCAGACAGTCCCAGGGGGAGCAACCATCATCCACTTACTCAAGAAAGCTGGTGATGTAGTCTTTGCTGCAGGCAGACCAGGAGAAAGGGTTGGTGTTGGCTGTGATGTGAGCGGCCATCAGCTTGGCTGTTTCATGGCCCTTGGTGCCGCATGAGTTGCCGATCCCGTCGTGGTTCATCCCAAAACTAGAAAACATAAATCTGATCGTGAATTACTGCAGACTAGAAAAGGATTTCTGTTTTATTTGTTTTTTGCACAGCAAAGAGGGACGCTCCAGGTCGCCGACAGAGGGATATCCACCTCTGGATATGGCTGTAAACAGGGAGCTATGTGGCTCTGAAACAGCTGTGCTGGGGGGTCGGGGGTCAAACCCTGTCTGGGCGCATGGCGTTAACAAAAAAGTTCTAATCACCACTCGGACGCCGGCCTGTCAATCAGCGCCTGCAGGTCTGAGCAGGTCGCGACGGAGAACCACCGCTGGCTTTCGAGCTGAGACCCTAACCAACTCCTCACTTTGTGCTCAGACATGGAAGAACTTATGTTGCTTTGACTGAAGGGAAAAAAACTGATCATTAAATAATGAAAAGCCTTCTCTGTCTGAAGAGAACTTTTAAGTAGGATGTCAAATCCTACTTTTCCTTACGCTCCGACAGCACAAATCAGGTATAATGTATATAACAAACCTAACCACATCTCCCACTCTGAAGCTGTTTTTCTAAGCCTGGCGTTTATGACATTTTACCCTACTCTGGATATAAATCAGGCTGGCTGAAACCACACTGAAGCATGTTTTTTGTTTTGTTCTTTTGTTTTGTTTTGGTTTTTAAACATCCTCCAGAAGCCGAGACTATTTTTACAATTGCCCCACAACAGAAGCAGACACGAGACATAATAAAGGAAATCGCCATAGCGCACAACTCTCCCGTGAGGGATACATAGACTAATACATCATCATTTTTTTTTTTTGCTTTATATATTAAGGAAAGAAAAAAGGAGAGAGATGTGGAAGATAAAGTTCAGGACTTCCGGCTGCGTCTGAGTCTGGCAAACCAGAGTAAAAGGTAATATTTGTTTAGGAGTTTTGAAAAGGTTCAAAGGTTTTGGGATGACCTGAGGCGAGTTTCACCTGACCAATAGAGTCTCGAAACTTGACTCCAGCTCCTAACGCACAGCACAAAGCCACAAGAGCCTCTGCTTGGAGATGAACTTATCAGTGCCGCTTTATAATAAGACTTCCCTTTCAGATGGCTTCTTAACAGTTTTATAGATGTGCAATAGATTTATTTGTTAACCCTTTACAAGTAATTAATAAATGTTTATTACGCATTAGTAAAGGAGTAGACAGAGACTAAACTTGCCAAATTGTGAGTAAAATCTGCTCATCTCTGCATTTCACCTAGAGTTGTTACAGCGAACATTTCTGACTACGTTAGAAACTTCCATGCACAATGAAAACCTGTTAAACTATTTTTTACCCTACTTATAGATATATGCGACCCAAATACCCCATCATCTTTTTCGTGGTAGAGTGAACGGCCCAATTCCCATTTTTCCAACCCCCCCAATAAAAAAATCAGAGTTGTCCCAGTTCCAAATGTGCTAATGAATTTGATTCAAATCCAGAAGCTTCTGCAGCCTGAATGGTCGTGTCGCATTTTATCCTTTTATGTCATTGATGTGAGAAATGCGTCACAATTCTGCAGCAGAGGAAGCTCAAAAAATTCTGGATGTGAACGAAGGTTGAAGCAAACAGTGCCGGTTTCGCTTTGTAATTATGAGCTTTTTTCATCTTGTTCTGATCTTGTCATGATAGTCTTGGCTTCCATTGCTCAAAATTTCAAAAAGCAAACCAAAGTTGGCGGGATCCATTTTTAAATCCCTAAATATGCCGCTGGTCTGTGACGTCTGGGTTCTTCTTCTGCGCATCTGAGTCTCTTGGAGTCGTAAAACGTTCAGACAGAAGTCTGAAGGCGGTGGCGTTTAATTATCAGCGTGAACAAACAAACAAAAAAATTTGAATTTCAGCAAAAGGTATGAACCGAGCATCATAATCTGCAGTTTAAACCTTCCCTCAGTGGCAGAGCATTGAGCTTGTCAGTCTCTAGAGGAATTATGGGAACTGAGATTGACGGACTTAAATCCACTGTAAAAAGTTATATTTAGAAAGTACAAAAATCCTTAAATAATTGCCAATAAATATTGCATCCTTACATGATTAGCTCATGTAAGGATGCAACGCTGAAAAAAGGTGGTATATTAAACCGACCACACTATATTAAGCTATATTACCAGACCGTTTGAATGATAAGCTTTAAAAATTTGGACACCAATATTGATAATATTGATAATCACCGTAAAGGGATAATACTATGGTAAAGAAAGGGGGGCAGCATACATGAATCTATATCAGATTAGTTTTAATATGTCAGAAGAGATAAGAATTAAATACAAAAATCACAAAGACAAATAACATACAATAAATATTAAGGACTTGGACTGAGATCATATACTGACAATTTTGCAACAGGGAAGTCTAACCTAATATTTCCTGTTAGTATCTCACTGTAAAAAGCCTTAAAACTCACTTGTGGCCAATCTCGTGTGCAATGGTGAAAGCCGAGCCAAGGCCGATGTCTTCATTGATGCTGCAGCTTCTCTCCGGCTCACACATTCCAGCTACAGAGGCCAAGCCTGCAGATCAACACACGCCAGACAGACATACAAACACAGGGTCAAGGCGGTGCATTCTTAGCAGACATGGTCATAAAACCGGTGATTCCTCACGAAGCACAAATGGAGATTCAGGATGAGGATTTTAGTTTGAAATTAGTTGTATGATGGACTTAAAAAAGAACACTCAGCATATGTCTAGACGGGGAATGGATTTACACCCATAGGTTTGCCGTATGGGAGGACTGCCTACAAAGGAAGCCTAGGGAGGGAATGCTAGAAACCCTCAGTAGTGCCTGTCAAACAGTTTCTCTGTTTTCCTCATAGAGAAGGGGCTTAAAGGGAAAAATGTTCCACAATCCAGGTGTCGCAGCTCCTTTTTTTCCTAAAGCCTGACAGGTCAGATAAGGAGACCGCTGGCAGTTCTTCACAGATTACATCTACTGGCCTGGAAGGGGATCATATAACAGCACAAAGCAGGTGTGTAAGTCTGTTTGTGAGTTGTGGCAAAAGCCATACACACACCCTTCATGGAATGCTTTTATTTTTAGGTACTGCTATTGTGTTACTGCCGCACTAATTTAAGACAGGTAAACCTTTTTTTTATTTCAAGATCTCCAAACTCAAGATTTAGCAATATCCGGGATACAAGGAAATAAATGATACAATGAAATGGGGGACATTAATGCGGATCAAGTGTTTTTGTGTCTCTTTATGTTTTCAGCTCTCTTGAAGTGTCACCCGCAGTGCCTCATAGACTTGTTCATAGGTCTTGAACAAGAATGTTTCAGCCTCAAACAAACTAAGTTCAAGTTTTTTTTTGTTTAAACATAAAACTCGTTTGTTAGACTTTAAGCTGTGACATACTGCCCTGTTCTGATTTAATCCATCACAAATTAAGCGCAACCAGTTGTCATCAGAAATCACGTTGTCCTCAGGGAAAGGAAGCAACCCAGGGGGTTAGTATCCTGATAAGGTGCTGAAACCACCTCAACGGACAGCCCTCTGCTTCCATCACTTTAGGATCCCCCATAATGGGCTACACTGTGCAGATGTACTTAGCAAAGTCAAGCGTACCACCGCCGATGTTCCTCTTTACAAAATTCTTCTTTCCCATATTTTCAGCCATCGCATCAATGTACATTGGACAAAGTAACAGCTTGCTTTTTAGCTTTATGAAACAATAGAAAGAATGGGACATAAGGCCATTAAACCAGACTAGGGATGAAGAAACAAAACACTGTACTATATATGACTTACCCAGGGTCTGAGCTATTTCCTCAACATTCTTTGGGCTCTATGAAACCCTTTACATTCATCATTAATCTGTCATAGAATTTTCAGTAATTTCTGATCTCGTCCGTCAAACGCTCTTCAAACTTTGACACCAATTTATCCACCAGATGGTGCTGACTCACATTCTTACCAACTTGGTTTTGCCTACAAACTGGTTCGATTTAAACAAGCAAAGCCATTTCCTCTGCGCTACCATGTAGAAATAAGAATCTGTTGATCCTGTGCTCAGCTGAATTTGAGTCAGCTCCAAGTTCACCTCAAGTATGAGTGGACAACAGCGAAGTGGGTGGTAGGGTTGAGGCTGAGTCAACCACCCATTGGAAGAACCTTCCAACCCATGGCAGTCAAACTTTTTTGAGTTGAAAACCATGGCGTCACATTTATAGAAGCTGGCCAGGATGAGGGCCAGCATCTGTACTGGGTATCATGACCAGAAGAAGGCAAAAGAACCCCATCAACTGTGAAAAGCAATAAGGAGATCATGATATTCCCAAACCAGATGACAATCTTTCCATGATTATGACTTAAGATAATGCCAAAGAATAGCAGAAACAGAACCAAGGACAAGGGGCAGCTGTAGCAGAGTTTAACACCCTGCCTGTTCTGTTAAGACCTCAGAGGCCTCTTAGAGAACATTAGTGACCAAACTAAATCATCTAGACCAAGGAAAAAAGAGACAAGTCAGAGACAAAGAGAAACCCTCAAAGAAAATGATTTAGAGACGAGCAACGTCTTAAGACTGGTGCGGAGGTTAACCAAAATCTTACAACCAGAACTATCAAGGTTTAGCTCAATTATACCCATGTGGTTGAATCTCTTAGTCAGGATACATAATTATATTTGAGAATCTACCTCAAATCTTGGAAATCGATTTTGACAGAGGCTCTTCATTCAACCTTTCCCTAATTTGCATAGATGAATGGACAAAAAAGAAAATCTTTACAGGAGTCATACCCTAAAGTGGACCTTACTAAAATTACCACCATCAAAATTTAGTTTAAAAAAGCCAAGCTAATTTGCCGACTTCAAAATAATGTACTATAGATGTGATGGACAAACAGAAGATGCACTTGATGCTAAAGTAAATTTGTTTTACTTGATCAATCATTTACTTACGACAAGGACAGCACACCTGCTGTTCTACCTCTTGGATTGGTAGTAAATTCTGCTTCACATTTTCATGCAGAGCCTTACACAATTTACGGGACTTGGCTTTAGTGTCCTCTTTACCCAGAGGCTAAAACAAGAATAGACTAGCAAATCAGGAGGCTACTGAAACAATTACGGCAAGGAAAGAGGGAGCCTGAAGGTGAAGAAAGAAGGAGGTGAGGGAGGCAAAGGAAGGAGTGTGGTTACTCCACGATTAGCCTGAGAATGTTTGTGTGTGTCAGGCCTGGGAAGAGGGGGATGATAGTGTGTTGAGTGCAAACACACACTGCACTGAAAGCTGTTTTCTTAACACCAGGGCATACTGTGCATTATCTCCAGCCCGTGATTACTCAGCGACCCGAAAGGTCTGTTGATCTGACCTCTGAGCATGATCCCCGACGAGGAGGGCAGGAGAAACTGGGCTGGGGTGGTGGGGAAGGGGTGGTGGGGCAGCAAGGAAGCCAAGCAGATGCCGGGGCAATTAAAGCGACCGGGGGAATGTGACGAATGCGGTCAATCTGTCAAAGCGCCCCTGAGGTCACAAAATTACCAAGACCTGATGGGGAGAAATGGACCGGGAGGAGGTTTGAGGTGTAGTTAAAGGAGTAGTTTCTGACACTGCTTTATCTCCTTTCCCAACTCCCTCCCTCCACAATATCAGCAAAACCTAGTTATCACTCCCCTCCATCTCTCTCCTTCATTCTCTAACAGTCCCTGTAATTGTCCTTTTCCCCTTCCATTTGGCCTATCAACTCCCCCTCCTCTCCTAAAGTGTATCATCCTTTTCTAACTTAGTCTAGCACCCCTCCCACTCACAAACCCCCACCATCTCCAAAAACTTCCAGTGGAAGCATAAACACCTTAAACAAACAGGTTACAGATGAAGGAAGACACGGAGAGTTTTATAAAGTGGAAGAACCTAAGAGGAGTTGACCACAACAGTGGGGGGGGACCGTGGTCTTGGGGATGTAGCTATACTAACACGAATGAAAACATCCTTCTCATTATGTCTCACCGGAGTTGTCTGGGATTCTTCTGAGGGAGACACAGAGGGTTGCTAAATAAGGCTTGTCGGAGGACACGTTGAAAGCCATGACAACGTGAATGTGAACACGTTTTTCCATAACAGTATGTGACATCAGCCAATCACAACTTTACTCACCTAAAGTCCCGCACGGTTTGTTCTTGTAGGTGCAGATGTCATACCTAAAAAACAGGTTTTAAGAAAAAGAAGACAGAAACACAAATATTACCATTAAATTCACCATTTTCTTTTTACATCTACACAGCTTTTCCTTTGCTGGATCTTGGCCATTCCATTCTTTCTCTGTTTAATCACACAGTCTGGCCAGATATAATCTCAGCCTTTGGTAAAACAATGGTGAAGTCATGACAGGTCTGCTTCTAGAAAAACACCTGGTTCCCTCCCGTGTCCACTGCCTGAGCTTTCTGCAGACCTTACTACGTTGCTCCTACACAAACTGGAATGAGGAGAAAGTCTTTAGTCATGTCCCTGCTGGTAACTCCAAAAGGAGGTAATCCAATAGAGCAGAAGAACACTCAGAGTGGCTGGGCTGTAACAACACATCATACATTTCAAATGAAGGATCCAATTGCTGCAGAAGCTTTTAATCTATCAAACTGAAGGACATCGCTAATTGAATTTCATCCGAGTTCCCCTTTTCTACTCTTTTTCTTCCCTGTATTTCTCCACATAAAGTAAATCTAAAGTAATTGCCGTTATTTTTGCTTTTTTCTGTGCCGACAGCAGATGTCAGATTTGCTTGAATACTTTTTTTGTGTGTGCAGTCGTGCATACCAATATCTAAATGCGACCGCCATCAGTTTTCATTGTGAATGGTATACAACCCCAAAATGACCCACAGCAGAGGAACAGAGACAGCACAATGTTTACGCAAGTAACCACCATATTGTTCACATTCTTTGGCATTGGTCGCATTTTCCTGCTGTGTGAGGAGAGTTGCAAATTTGAAGATAGCACAGTTTCTTTGTATGACAAAAAACAGGTGGTTACTCCTGTGTAGTCCTGGAGCACTCTTTAGATCTTTTAAAAACAGCATGCTGGATATGTCTTGATGAACCACAGCAAGCGTAAAAGGTAAGTGGACTTCCGACATGGAGAGGTTTATCTGCTGTAATGCGTCTGAATGGAGCGGCGGAACAGATGCCACTGGTGTGGGTAGATGAACAGAAAATAACATGCTCTATTTTCACACATTAAAGGGAGCAGATGCGCATTCCCCAAAAGCACAGACAGTAGAGACAGCTTCCGCTCTATCACATGTCAATCCTGATCAGCTTCCTAGACAAAGACAAGTACACTTTTCCTTTGCAGGACAAATCCAACTAATAGGAAAACACTTGGAAAATGTTGTCATTCACTCATATTAAGTCAATGCTGTATAAAAACTGCAAATATAATACGCTTGAATTTATTCAACCCTACCTTAAAGGCAGACTCCAATCGCCCAAAATCCTTATCTAGTCACTTATCTGAGAAATCTTCATTTCTCTGTCATGATCCATAGTGTTAGAGAGACTGGCCAGCAAATCACTTTGGCTCTCTTTTTACACCCACAGACTTAAGCCCATTAAATTGCAAACAACACATTCTTTCCTTTAAGTTTAGTATTAAATTGATTATAAATGACAGTTTTTTTTGTTTTTAGATTGTTTTCCAAAGCTTTGTAACTCAGGGCGACGGGATCCACTCTGCAACGCTAGTTACAGACTGCTATCTGGTGAACGTAGCCTCTTGTGCTCACCAAGTTCAGCTGGCGGCTGTTGATTTATATGCAACCCATTCGCTCAAAATTATAAAATTACAGCGAATCGAACGCTGGGTCACTGCACTGGTATTAGGCAAATCGTGGTTTTTAGCTGTAGCTGCGGGGCAACTCCCACCTTGTGATTAGGACAGCATTGTCATGATGAGCCATTCCATTCTCGGGAATGCTGTTCCCGCTGCTGTGATGAGACAGGATGGATCTTTGCCACTTACAGAAACTGTCCAGAGACTTGTCAGCATGATGATTAATTTCCAGGTTTGGCTGGAAGAGACACATGTACGATACAGCACATCATGAAGAAATCGTGTACAGCCTTATGATACATACTATACAAACCTTTTCATGTCATTACAGTATCTGCTTATACCAGACTGTTGCTGCATATTCCTGCGTTCTTATAACCTGTCGCATGTTGCATATAAAAATTAGATTCTGTTTTAAATGTTTTCCTTTTTTCAAATCAAATACTCATTGATTGTTTACATCAAAGTACCTCATATTGCATTAATAATATTTATGCAGATACAAGAAGTATTGACCTTTATTTGTATTTCGCCACAGAAGAAAGGAAGATGAATTTCAGTGTTGAGCAACAGAGTTGAGTGTATTGGAAGCACACATAGTAAAATCATCTATGCTAAAGCCAAATAAGCTATTTCATTCATTTTAACAAGCAGGGTTGCTAGTAGTTTCACATCAGCCTCATGCCAGTCACAAGCCTGCTCACACACTGCTGTGTGATGGTATCTCAGTAAAATAGTCACAGATTTTGGTTAATTCCTTTGCATTGATGAATACATTTTTAAAAATATGGTTTTGCGGCCCCTCCAGTCTTACCAGAGGTTATAAAAACCATTTGCACAGAAGTCAAATGGACCAAACAAGGGTCAGGAAATTTAGCTGCAATGCAAACTTTTCTGAATATGACATGCAATGACAAACAAATTATACAAAATATTTGAGTATTTGTATCACTACATACGTCTACATTTAATATAAATAACAAACGTTAGGTGAAATACAGCACTGGTCGAGAACAAAGGTGGGACATGGTCCGTTTAAGGGTACAAAACGTACATCAAATCAACCAATATGTTAGAAAAAAAGGCTAAAATCAGCTGATTTATTTTGGATCTGTATTTTTCCCCTCCCTTCTGATGCACTGTAGTTCTTTATTTTTGATCAATGTATTAATGTGCTGCAGGTTGACTGCAGGACACGTGCATACAAGTCACAGGGCAAGAGGTCCTGGACATGCCAGACCATCTCATGCCAAACAATGCAAAACATAGTAAAGTTTTGTATTCAGAGAAAAGGTTTTAAGTAAGTATCACAAACAAATATCACCAAGCTTTCGAAGTTGGTTCCAAAGACCGGTACAGGTAACTGCTGTGTGTATAGATATGATAACTTGGACATTACGCTGGCTGCACGACAGAATTATCGGCAAAGTGCAAGGTCCAAATTTCAAATGTTCAGAAAATGTATCTAAAGTACTAATAACACTGCGTTAGTTAGAAAAAAAAACTATTGTAGAGTCTTTGAATTGTTTTGAATGGGCATTACCCTCGATTTTGTTGAGTACCTCACATTTGAACATAATCTACAAAACAGCCTGTAATACTTTTTTTTTTTTGAAAGAGCGTATGTTTCCCGTCAGGACACACTGTTCAAACGTAGTGTACATCTAAAACGTTAAATCGAGGCTCCCCCGAGGAACGATGCTTGAACATAGCTTCATGTAAATCAGTGTCCATATGGTGAGCAGTCAATCTTCCCTCTGGCCCTTTAGCCACGGCAGTAAAGTAAAAATACCGCCTTGCCTCACGTCAAGGGCATCGGTTTCAAACTCACAACAGGTAAGAGAGCTGACACTTCAAAAAGGGAACGATTCAGTGCTTACAACAAAAAAATACAGACGACGACTTACTTGATCCTCAGTGAGAACAATTAGACGAGTCACAACAATGTTCACAACATTTCCCAGGCTGGAATCACGGTACAGTTTGGCAACCTGACCTCCAGAAAAGAAGGAAAGACACAAAGTCAGACGTCTTAGCCCCACAAGTGAAGCCTCAAACGCAGCTGAGCAACAAGTGAGCAAAAAACCAGGACCAAACTTACAATATTCATCACAGACAAGATGTAGTGCTCGATATCTTTGCGGCCGTGGTAGCCGACCATCATCTTATCAGCAACAACGAGCGTCTCCACGAAGCGCTCGGAGCTGACGGACCTCTTCTGCCTGTGAGCGCTGGTCGACCGCTCGCTGATGTTTTGAGGGAGAGGGGGCGGGCGGGCAGGCGAGGGTGTGCTAAACTGGCAAGGTGCGTCGCTTTTAATGAGGTCTGTGAGTGACAGGCAGGCAGAGAGAATCATGACAGAGCAATCAGCAATCACAATAATGACACAACGTTACAGCTTTTTGTTTTATGAACCAGATGCTGTGGGAAAAGCTTCAACGTTGTACATGTCAGCGCATGCTAGCCTCCAACCAATTAGTCTTTCCTATTTCTTATAAGTCTTTGGCCTAAATACCAAAGTATCACCCTGGGTCTTTTTCAATTTGCTGTACATCTGCACAGATAGTATTGTTTTTTACTTCAAAATATTTATCATATCTAGTTTTAGGAGTTTTTACCTCCAAAAAAGTCCAATTTAAGTACAACTAACAGTTCCTTTCACAATTTTCCAGCCACGCACAATTACAGTCTTTGGATTTTATTCTGATTTTACATGATAGACCTTCTCCAGAAGTCCCATAATTGTAAAGATACAGAGAAGGACATATGGTTTTCAACTGTTTTAAGGGTAAAAAACTAAAAAGTGTGGAATGCTTTTGCATTTAGCCCCTTTTGCTATGATACCCTTAAACAAAATCCAACAAAACCAGTGCCTCTGGAGCCGCAAGTAGTACTCAGGATGGTTTTAAATATGTACATAACAACAACAACGTGCAGTCTCATTTGCTAGAACATTCTACATCTGGAAGCTTTAGCAGGAATCTTTTTTACAAGATTTTCCAGCTATAGAAATTGAAGCCTCACCCGATTATCAATCATGCACACTGCGTCTCGGGCCCTTTGAAAATGTTGCAGGAAGAAAGCCACCCTTAAAGAAAAACTAGAAAAACTAGGACAATTCCATTTGCAGTTTGAAAGGGGGACACAGAAAATAATTGGAAAGAAACGTAATATTTTGACCTACATGCAAAAAGCTACGTGTGTAAAAAAGTAAAGAAACAATAGAGAATATTGCTCCTCACACCATAGTGGTGACATCATTCGGTGGGGAGAAATTAGAGCAGAGAACATTACGCTGGTCTGTGTAGATGGACTGATGAAGCTAAACAAACCAGTGGAAGAAAAGCCCTAAACTCTGGTTAAATAGACGGTCCCTCGAAAATGAATAACTCTATCCAATCTGACAGTCCTTGAAGTATTTTTGGGAGAGAATGAAATCTCCAAAAGATAACACATAAGCAGGAAGTCAATTCAGTCAATGCATAGTTCTAAAAACATATATATGCACACTTTTTTAGATAGTTTTATTTTTCTGCAAGGCAGTTTAAAAAACCTGTTGCATTTATTTCTCTTCCCAACTGCACCCTACTTTACGTTGTCCTGTCACAGTAAATTTTGTTATGTACAAAATAAGAGTTGAACGCTTTTGTAAGGCACTCTATCTTCCAAAGGAACTTTTGTGAAAAGCTAAAGCAACGGTAGCTCCTACCGGTTAAAAGGCGTTTACCACAGATTCTCATTTGACACACAGAACGTCCAGTTATGTCTACCAGAACCTGGGCCCAGCACCAAACCAAAAGCACCAAACCGGCATTTCCTCCAACCTGCTATGTTTAGTTCTTCCTTTACGTCAGCTCCACCCACACAGAATCCAGCCCAGATGGAGGTTCACCAACCTGAAATGCCACAGCTGAACTCCTGGCTTTGCTCTTGCGGTGGGGGAATTGCAGACGTTTTATAAATAACATGTTGCTGAGCTCCTTCCAGGTTCCATTCACTGGAGGTGGTGGTGGATGTGTTCTTTAAAGGCTCTATTAAATACTGTTCTTCCTCTGTTGTTATGACGCCATGCTTGTTGGAAGAGAAAATCACAGTAAAAAACAACAACAAAAAAGCAGGTTACAAACTGGAGAAATTGTATGCTTCCCCATAATACATAAAGTGCAGAATGAAACCATGTGTGTTAGAATCTTATAGTAGAACGTTATTCAACCATACAGGTTTATTTGTGTTTTGAAAAATCCCAAGCACTTCATTATCATGCAAAGATATAAGTAAAAGCATTTGGCAAAAAGCTTCTCTTAGTGTTTGAATGCCCACCCAATATGAGTACAAATGACACCACTTTGTGTTCTTTCAGTGCATGGCAATTCCAAGTTTCTTTCAAAATAAACCTAAATGGAAACATTTTCATCTGGCATGTTTCCACTAATTGGCTTGGAGTGAATACCTTGATATAAACTGTCATCAGAGAGGAGATGCAATGACCTTAACAAATCATTTATTGTAGAGAAACTGTAAATGGGGTACCTTGTTTAAAAATAAAAGGAAGCTCAATCATGATTCTGTTTGGCATGAAGATTTCACTACAGATGTGGATGGGGAAATTACTATTACTATTTTTACTTTGTTTATGCACTCACTTACTTATATTTCACAGACCTATACAAGCTTTAATGTGTTTAAGTGGGATTTTATCTGATATACCAACACAGAGTATTAAATAACTGTAAATTGTAGCGAGATGAGCTTATTTCAGGAGTCTACTGTGTTTACCATCATCCTTATTACCTTTCATTTTGAACATCAAGTGAGATGGCCAAGAAGAAACAGTATCCCCACAGAATGATGCTGCCAGTACTGTTTTGGTAGTTGAGATTTTGTTTTCAACATAAGGCAAAATCTCACATGTTGTGATTTTCTTTCAGCTTTGTTTTATGTTATGCCACTTTTTACTTTTCTATTGGTCAGGCTGCTGAAAACCATGACCAATCCACAGTCGTCTGGCCTGAACAGACCAATTACACACAGGTGGACTCTGAATACTAGTTAGGTGATTGAAGCAGCGAGGTTTCCCTAGATTTTATTTAGGGATATCTGACAAGTATTTGACAAATACAGAAGTTTACCATAATTTCTTTTTATGTGAATTGCTTTGAGCATCATGTTCTACTTAGGCACTACTATATGTTAATTTATCATATAAAAACCCAATAGGATATGCCTAAAATATCAGATTTCATTGTCTTCGAATCCCTCGTTACCAACAGCATGTCTTATTAGCCTCCCGTCGCCCCTTTGTTTTCATGGCTGAGGCCCAACATATATAAACAACAATAAAGCGAAAAACGTTTTTTTTCTTAAGCCACAATTCTTAAAAGAAAATGGCATCTGTTGATGACGAGTAAAATAAATAATAAATAGCTAAAGCCAAATCTTGACTGTGTTTGTACAATGTTCAACACTACAGCACACAAACATTCCTGAAGTAAATTTAGAAAACCTACCATCACCATGTAGAAGGGACAGCCCTGTGTAGTAACGGTTTTAGTAGTTGTATTGATACTCAAGGTGGAGCTTCAATATTAGCAAATCCCTGCTTATTCCAGTTGGTGTATATGCTACTATTAACCTAGTACCACAGCTAGCAAATGGAGGAAGTCAGAAAAGTAGCAGTTTAAAACCAGTGATGCTAACTGAAGTGATGCTAACACTGTATTATATACGCATAATAAAGGCTTTCCTGATAGGGTAAGCTGCCTGTGTCCATTGTAACACTGAGATGGCTAAAAATGCTGTCAAGTTGCTAAAAACCATTAATAACTGACATGTTTTATACCAGTAATTGCTGTGTAGAACCACAGATTTGCTCAGTTTCAAGATAAAGCCCAAAACCAGAGCACTTATCAAGTCTTTTTATTTTTTTACAAAAAACAATTTTATTTTGCTTGAAATTATTAATTTTATAATCAAAAATCTCAGTAGTAAAAATTGAAAAGTCATGTCAGATTATCCTGCTCAAGTCATTCAGAGCCCAGATTCATCGAGTTTCTTGGTGTGCAGATCTACAACCTACAAACTATATTGTCCATAGACCTGTTGTCCTGACATCCCACATCATGAAGGTCCTGGGGAGACCCCCATTGGTCTACCTGAGCAAGCAAGCAACCAAACCAAACAATGATCCCCTGTGATCCCAACATTAAAACTGTTGGGATCATGATTATTTAATTTTCCAGTCCATTGAATACAATTCTAGCTAATTTGCTCCATCAAAAACTCCAGAAGACACAAGTGGAGCGCACTACAATCACCTGGATGAAAGACTGCCAGACAAACAGACTGCAACTTGTGAATATGAAGGATTGTGTGTCTAACCAGGAGGCTTAGCAAAACAGGAGCACCACAACAAATGGTACTCTCAAGCATCCTGTGGTTTTTAGAAAAACTCTGATTGCTATGCAGTCATTGGGTGAATCAGAGATGGCCAACAAGATGAGTACAGAGCGCTGGTGGAACGTTTTGAGGCATAGTATGGAGACAATCATCTTATTTAAATCTTTAAAAAAAAGAAAAGATTATTACAGACTTGTAACCAAACAAGGTCAAGTCAAGCACTGTCTTTATAATGAGAGGAGAAGTTGAGCTTGGGAAGGAGTGTAAATGCCGTCTACAAGAAGGGAAAGAGCAGATTTTATTTCTTGAGGAAGCTTAGGTCCCTCAAGGTTTGCGGCGAGATGGTCCCAATTTTATTTTGGAAGTCTCTTATCGAAAGTGTAATCTCTATGAGACTGTTATACAACAACAGAGTTTTTAGTCAGTGACTTCTTTAGATTAATCGTGGTACAGACCCCTACAGGAGATCCTTCTTGCTTACAGCCATCATCATCTACAATAGGTCTGTGAATAAGCTTAAATAATAGCAGTGACCAACAGCATTTCATTTCTCTTTTGGATGAATAAAGTATTTTTTATTTTATTTTTAAATGAATGGTCTCCATGTGGATGCGTAGCTTCTCTTGGTTTTTTGACTTCCTCTCACATTTGCTTGGTAAATTTGCCCCTCTAAGTTTCCTGTATAATTTTACTGTCACCCTGTCAGTGAGGCGGTGGTAACTTGTTCAGGGTGTACATCCCGTCTCACCCAATAACCACTGGAAATTGCCACCAGCCACCTCATGACCCTGAGAAAGAGTAGGCAACTAAACACAATGGATGGATGACATTGAGGCATCGACCCCTGGCTATCACCCAACTACAAAACATTGAATTTATTAAGCCACTTTTTATTTGCCATTGTCGGTTTAGAATGTCCATTGGCAACAAGCTTTTATATTTCTAGTTGATGTCCTCAAATGTTGTCTCAATATTATTACAATGCTCATTTCTCAGACTATGCAAGGTATACCAGTCCCTTCAGGCGCTTTAAACATCTAGACCCGTGCTACCATCACTGTTCTTCAAATTCGATAGAGTGTTAATCCTCAGGATGGAATAACGGAAACTATAGTCAGACACTTTAATTTTGGTTTTATCTGGCCAAATGTCTACAAAACTGAATTTCTTTGGTCCTGAGACAATACTTAAATGCTAATATGATGTAACCTTTGGAGTTATGGCTTCTTCCTCTCTGAGTGGCCTAGCTGGACTTGAATCCAAGTAGATAATTAAACTCTTTTATTTGTCTTAGGCTGCATTTATTATAGGGTCACAAAAGCTGCACAAGAGCTTATTCAACTCTAGTCCCCTTCTCGAACGATGGTCGGGCAATCTCACAGTGCTTAGATTAATGGTTCATCTTCAAGCATCTGGAAATTGTACCCAATGAGTAACCACGTACTATAAATCTCTTCGAGGTATCGTTCCTTTTTTCCTTCGACATTTCTATGTGTTTGAGCTGTTGCCTGAAAAAATCATCGTGGGCAAAACTCTAGTTTAAAATTACATTGACAAAAATACATAAATAAATCAGTTAAAATAATTTATGCTGCAGCACAGCTAACAACAACAGGAAGTCAGAAAATGGACATCTTGAAAGTTGCGTTTTGAAGAGGCTATGGAAAAATTCCTGAGATAAAAAAGGCTAAGATCTCATTGAAAACTCAGTTACCCAGATATGTATAATAAATTGGACACAAAATGCCTGAACACAGTTTTTAGAACATAAATTGCAAAAACAGCGGGTAATAGCAGTTGAGCAATTTATTTTAACTCTTACTCATCCCCAAAATATTTATCAAGGTCATCAAATTAAAGGCTTAGGGCCATCCCCAACCAAGGCATTTGTCAGGCAGAAGAAAAGGAAATTGCTGAGTTGGGAATGTAAGGAAAATGTATGATTTACAGTTTCAAGGTTCCAGCATCTCATTATTTGCTGTTTTGTTTCTTATTTTTCCATATATAATTAGTATTCAAAAAGACAGAGTACATTATAAAATTCCTAGCCTGTCCGATCAGAGTATTTTACATAAACATGAACCAGAAATCTTTAGTCACTTTTAGGGAGACAAAATGATCAGTTAACCCCAAGGCAAACATTGAAACATTCCAGTTTGTTTTTCAATTGCTTGTGTGGCGCAAAAACTATGAGAAGCCCCCTTGGTTTGGGTTTAGAAAAAACACCGCATTGGCTGTTTAAACGCCACAATAAAAGCAATTCAACTTATAACACACTCCCATGTAGGAACACATTCGATGCAAAGGTTTTACTAGTGTGTGATGTCAGAATCTCATACCGTCCAGACAGCTGATTACATTAAAGCACAGGCACAGTTTTTGTCCATTTTTGGTGCTGGAGTGGAAAAAAAAGAGCAAACACTAATTCAATTTATGATACTCAGCGCGGGTCTTGCCAACACATTTGGCCACATGTTTGCTCCACACGATTCTGGTTGCCAATAAGAAGCTTGTTTCTTTCTTCCTTCTTTAGAGTTACTCGAAGCACGGAGGGATAGCTGCTATTAAAACCACTTCCAACTCCTTGATTAGTTGGGAGACGCTGGACAGTCACAGAGTGTCTGGATGACTAAAAGCCTAGACAGGGTAATTAGACACTTTATTAGTTCTTCTAAGGTTTGCTTAAGAGTGGCTTGCATAACTATTAATACCCCTTTAACGTTTGAAATTTTAAACCTTAAAACCACAAAGTTGAATTTATTCTATAGGGATTTTATTTGGCAGACTAAAATGAAATACTATGTCAGTATAGAATAGAAAAGAATAGAATAGAATAGAAAAGAATAGAATAGAATAGAAAAGAATAGATTAGAATAGAGCAAAAAAGAATAGAATAGAATAGAATAAAATAGAACAGAATAGAATAGAGCAAAATATAACAGAATACAATACAATACAATAGAGCAAAATAGAATAGAATAGAAAAGAATAGATTAGAATAGAGCAAAAAAGAATAGAATAGAATAGAATAGAATAGAGCAAAATAGAACAGAATAGAATAGAATAGAATAGAATAGAATAGAATAGAGTAAAATAGAATAGATACTTTATAATCATACCTAGAAAATTTTGTATAGTAACTATTTGTGGGTAATAGTTGTTACTTAAACTGACTTATAAACAAAATTGCCATCCAAAAATACTATAAAGCCCAAAATCTTTGTTTTCATTCCAAACGTTGGTTTCTAAATGAAAAGAGACATACCTTTGTCAAAACATGCCATCACTACCCTGTAGTGCCCCTGTATTTTTATATTTCTCCTCAAAAGAACATTATAACACGTTAATGTGTGATTTACACAAGTTTGAGATGAGGAATATTTTACATCTGATTAGTTAATCAGTTGTTAAATCTAATCTAATATTTAGTTTTGTCTCAGTATCTTGTGCTTCAATATTTAAGACATTAAGAACGTTTTTTTGTATGAAAGTCTGATTTGTCCCGTTTCTTCAAGGTTGTGACAGCTGTACCTTCAGCTGTTAAGATGCGTTTAAACAGCTAGAATACTGTTTGTCTGTAAATGTGTTATATGTTATTCAAATTGATACCCAGCAGCTTTTTACGTGTAGTCAACGCAAACAAAACGTTTAAAAAAAAGCCAAAACCCAAATGGAACTAATTCTGCATAGGCTTGTATCGATAACAAACTCCTCCAAGTACCCACCATGATGGTCATGATTTCATCTGCATCTCATCTCGCAAAGACAGCATTAACGAGGGAAGTGAAAGAGGCTTGTGGTATCTCTGGAGAAACTGCAGAGATTCCTAGCTTTCATTGGAAAATCTATTGATGCAACTACAATTTGCACTAATGCTAATGTATTAAATTACTTTTTTTTCAAGACAATTGTAAAAGGTGTCACTTTTTTGTCACAAGAAGCTATTAAACGACTTGGAAAATGTAGAAGCAAAACAGAACATCATGCGGAGAGATGTCTGTGGCTGAGACGCACGAGTTCAGTATGACAACTAGAGATCCGAGATGACAAGGGGTCACATTCCCAGATCACGGAGATTGTTTGATTTTTCTACATGAGCAAGATCTCACTCCAAGCTGCCAGCAGATTCAGCCTGCCAGGTGGAAAGAAGCCAAGACAACCAGTGGGGTCCTCTGGCCGAGCAGCGGCATGTGTGAGTTATCTGACATTTATATGAGAGGTTTGTTTGAGGTAAGTGGTGTGAATCGTTTTAGTGCCTTAAACAGGACAAACTCGTCACTCAGAGGTAATCTGCACTCACCAGGCCTTTGCAGTTGCTGAGCGCCACTCTGGTCGTTCTGTGCTGGTTTTGCAGGAATCCGACATAGTGACAGTTTTCTACCATGCTGTGACGCCACTCAGGCCCTTCTTCGCCCCAGTACTCCACAGTGAAATGTTTAGACACCAGGTTGGGGTTAAGTGTCAAGTTCAACTGAAAGTGCTTCCCGTATGCTGACAGTCTGTAGAAGATCCGAGACTCTGGGGGGTTGGTTGCGGAGTCCCATAGCGCGCGTCTCCTCCGGCCTGGCCGCTGGTGCTTCACAGTGTAGCTGAGGAAGTTCCCGTTCTCGTCCACCCGCACCGGGACAGTCAGCTGGTAGTGCTGCAGGTAAGACATGAACTCCTCTTTCACGGGAACACAACAAAAGAGAGGAAGAGACAAATCAGCTGGTTTTAGTGGAAGTGTTTATTTTTATTTTTATTATCATTATAAGTTATTAGCGCTGTCCCGATCCAGCTTTTAGCACTTTCGATCCGATACCAATATTGTTGCTTTTAGTATCGGCCGATACCAATACTGGCCTATCCGAATACTGGCCTATCCGATTATCTATTCAAGTTCAAAGTTATTTAGCCTACTTACTTTGTTGTCAGACTCATGTTGAAAAGGGTTTTACTCTTGATAACAACTAGTTAGCTGAATTAGGTGAGTTGGAATAATACACAATAGTTGGTAATGAGAAACTGACCTGTTTATTCAGGAAGGAATAAACACAAAATAGACAAAATAATAAATAACAAACAGAAATGGCATCAGTAAACAAAGGCTTAAAAGCCATATGTGAAAAAAATATTGGAAACTGTATTAAAAAAGCAAAGCACACAAACAACCTGAGTAGAAAATATTCTATTAGCATCAGTACTCTGCTGTTGAACAAGTGTAAACCAAGGCTTTAAAAAATCAGTGCAAATAATATTTTAAACTGCATTTAAAAGCGAAAATGCCTTTTAGTCCCCAATCTCATCCCCACTTTTCTGCTCCATCTCCATCTACACATTCCCTTCAATGTCAACTGTTTGCCCTGACTGCAGTCCAAGCATGATGGGGAGATTCTTTTTCACAAAGACGAGCATTTCGACATGCTCAGGTGTCGGCCTGCTCCTGTGTTCATCAATGATGAGTGAGACTGCGCTAAAAACCCTCTTGTGTTTTTCGTCCTTTAAGGTAAAATAATCTCACACAACTGACATTTTTACCAATAACGTTCAATTTACCTGGCCGTCTTAACCCTTTAGGGGCCGGAGTTTTTTCAAGAAAACGTTCAATTTTGATATCAAGGTGTCAAAAGGCTATAACTTTGAAATGGTTTGAGATAAAGGTTTATTGCCAATGAGAAATATCTTCAGCATGAACCTACATTTGGGATAAAAGTAGATTTTTCATGTAATTAGATTATTGTGACAACAACAGGTGGCGGCCAAATTGGAAAATGTCAATTCATCATTCAGAAAAAGAGAAATTAAATCAATGGCCTCACAATTTGTCAGATCGTCTCCACAATAACCAACAGGCTCATCAGAATTTAAGATCCACTCTTCCTCTTCCCTAAAGAACCCTCATCATCATCCCTGCCGTGAATTATGGTGCGGCAGTGAGGCTGAAAAGTAGTAACAAGATTTGACATCACATTTATAGATACAGCCTGTTTTATTCAGCAATGTTACTTGCCGCAATTTTGCGACTTTGGCGCTTAGAGGATTAATAATAAGGAGACGCTAATGCTCGTGTCCTGAACGTGTGCTGGAAAATGTGGACCGGATATTAGTGAAAACACAGCAAGAACTGGTGCGCTGGACAACACGGATCAAACTTAAAAAAACTGGATCGGGAGTTTGGATCGGAATTTTCCCGTGTCGGCCGATCTGACACAAATACGCATTTTTGTAAATATCTACGGACGATCTGATCCAAATATCGGATCGGGACAAGCCCATAAATTACAGTCATACCTTGAGAGCTGTGTGAAAGTCTTTGAAATTCTGAAGCAGCTATTGCCACCAGGCTCAGTGTCCAAGTCAGCATCTTCCACAAAATTTCCATAATTTAGGGAAGGATGTGACATGGGGTGCGGGTAGAGGGCGCTACAGTTTGGTTAAAAGCACAAACTCAGTCGGACTCCAGGCCGTAACAGGTCCATGGTATCTCTTCTTCGCTAAACGTTGGTTGTCTTCCTCAAGGTCTCAGATTTTCCCCGCAGGCGAGCACGTCCACATCTCGTAGGCTTCTGAACTCATGTCCGCAGCTCAGTGTAAATCGCCGCCCTCCATCAGTCTTTGATGTAAGTTCAAATCAAAAGCTCTGTCATGGAAAACCCGTCCTGACTGATCCATTTGCATGCCTGTGAATTACATTAAACATCTTTAGACTGCTGCAAATACTCTACCCTGAGCAGGTATTCCTTAAAACTCAAATAAAAACTTTATTCTAGTTGTAAAAACACACACAATACCATTTTGATGCCTTGTTGGCATCAGGACAACTTTAGAGACAGCATGAAGGCAACAATACACAATCAGGTTAAACCTGGACTGTATTATTCTCAATTGAACACAGATTTTTGAAAAGAAGTCAAATGCAAACAAAAAAAAACTAGCACGAAGTCTGTTGGTAAGTACAACAACTGTGACCTAAGAAAGATTTGATGTAAGTGTAAACTTGGTCTGTGAAGGCTTGTTCTACAGAGCAGCTGAGGTAATTGACATGGCCCTTATGGTGAGATGGCTCCGCCCCACAGGGAAGTCTAACTCAGGTAGTGCTTACCATTGACAAACGTATTTGTAATAGCAGTAACTCAAAGGGTTACCATAGACATTTGGTGGGACATTTTTGCCTCATCAGCCCAACTTAAGTTAAAAACGACAGGCAAGAAGATTTTCCAAAAGGCGACACATCAGGCTCGTAAGGTTAACCGAAAAAAATGAATTTTAAAGCCCAAGTCCTTTGCAGCCAAAGGGAGAATGATGAGGAGCACAAGGTCAGATTCCTCAGAGTTAACAGGGTGTTTTGGACGCATTGTTCATTTGCAAAAACGGATGAGTAATTCCAAATAGTTGATCAACAAGCTCATGAATATCTGAGCTATTTTTCGATCCCATATGTCAGCGTGTAGGGCTTTATGTACCGCAATTCGTTGAAGTTAATGCTTTGGAAAGCAAGTATACCTGGTAAAAACTGATTTCCTTCAAGTATACAATGCAATTATGACACAAAATGGTAGATATACTTGGAGAGCAAAAGATTTGGTGCTGCTCATGAGCCCTTCCCCAGGCCTTAAACAATCTTTTACATAGTTGTCAGACTGATTTTAGAAATGAAATAAATAGATTTGTACCCTTAGACCTTTTCGATATACTCCTGTGAGCGCAACACGTTCACGATGACAAACCCAACGGATTGACAGGTGGTGTTAGTTGTAAAAAAAAGCAGGCAAACTGGAAAGTTGTGAGTTCAGTTCCGGCTTTCAAAGTTTCCTAGGGCAAGACAATGGACCTAAAGACTAGGGCTGGGTGTTAAGAACCTCACAATTCAATTGAGTATCGATTCTTTGGGTCACATTCCGATACAATTTGATTCAATACTGCATTAAATACTATGCAAACAATTAATTGGAGTCCCAATCTACAATGTAATTTTTACTTATTTTTGTATTCCGCTTCCCCATACGAACAGCCATGGTGGTATTTATTGGACCATGGTATGCATTTTTATGCAATCAAACATCTAAAAATATAAAACAGTACCACAATAGCGGTTGTTACGTTAAGTTAAAACAAGCTTTATTAACACAATTCTTGAATCATCACATTTGACCATATTCAAACCAAATTGTAATTTTGGCACACACTTCTTACCCTTTGATGGTGGTTATGCACACACCAAGTAGCTGTTTGCCAACCACTAATGGCCTCACAAAGTGGACAACGACAAATTCACACCATACTGTTTATTGGGAAACTGAACTGACATAGCGCGCTATATTCAACAACTTTCAGACACGTTTAGCAACTTCTTTCTCAAAAGAGCAACTAGCAACAGGTCTAGTGACTTTGTCTGTGTCATTGAAGATTTTATTTTTCAGCCCCTCCTGCTCCTGCTTCCTGTATAAATGTATACAGTACCAAAGCGTGTTGCTCCAAGCAGGAGCGAGGTCGCGCGGGCATCTCCGCTGCTGTCTGCCCCACACTGACGGATGGACAGCCGGTGCTTGGCGGGGGTGGGTGGGGGGGGGGACCATTGTGCTCGGTTCTAAACTAGGTCATCAGACTCGTTACTATCCAGTTCCATTCTGGGTCCCACTGGCAGAGAGTGTGGGAAATGCAGGAACGGGTAGAACAGTCTACGAAATCTCTAATGTCCATGGAGAACGCTCTCGATTTATACAATTTTCTGTATCGATATTGAGCTGGGAAAAAAGTGCAACGCATTGATGAATCAATATTTTTACCCACCCCTACTTAAGATGCATACAGATAGTCACCTCTATACACAGGGTATGTCTGTGCATAGGTGGACGCAGTAGAGGAGGACACTCATTTTAGAAAGACATTTTAGACATAAGTGTAAAAACAAAATCAGTATGTTTGCTTCAGAGGGTTGTTAGAGAATGTTAGTGAAGAAAAGGCCTCATGCAAAACAAGTAACACAGCGGACAAACAAGAAAGTCGTAAACAGATTAAAAACACGTTAGTTTACAAACCATTCATGGAGTATATGGAAAAAACTGCAAACCTACCAAGAGATGGTTGTTTATCCAAACTAAGGCATGGGAAGGAGAGGATTGCTTAGAGATTGATATGAAACTGCAACAATCCAGAGGTTAGATAAAAATAATCCTCTTTAACAGCTTGACTTTTTTAGGTTACCAAAAGTTGTTTATGCATCAATAACATGGAAGAAGAAGCTACTCTGGTGATGATGATGAGACCATAATGAAACACAGCACATCAACCTTGTAACAGACGGTGGTGGAGACATAATCCTGTTAGGATGATGAGAGGGAAGAGGAGAGTCGGTGAAGGGGGATCAGTTCTCATACAGCCTAAAAGTCCAAAGCTGACATGATATTGACACCCTAACTGCAACTAAAGATGCTTCTAAGAAGGGTGGCTGAATATGAAAGCAGAACGCCCAGGGCATGCATTCATGTTAGCATCGCGACAAAAGCCTCCATATATTTAAGTCCAAACTGTCCATCTCTGAAGAGGCACGAATAAAGTAAGTCATGACGTGTCTCTGAGTTTAAAAGAGGTCCTCAGCAGACCGTGCAGTTCCCCTGCCTGTCTGATAAATCTCGCACCGGTGACAGTTTAATGGCCCACTCCGTGGGACTTTAAATAAAACCACGAGGATTGAGTGACGCGCTGAAAGCCGCGCGTCGTCCAATCTGCGCGCATCCGTGCGTCGACGCGGTGATCGAGCGGGGCGCGGGCGGTCAACGCGCTCAAGCCACGCAGAGAACTTCGCGGAGCTCTGCGGCGCGTTTCACGCAGCGGCTCAGACAGACAGACAGACAGACAGACAGACAGCCTGCTTGGCCTCTCTGACCCAGACAGCTGGCGGCCGGCGCGCATGCATGGCACCGGTGCCTCCAACGCAACCTGCGAATCTACGCATGCAAAACTAAATATGTATTTATATATTTATAACTGTATTTTGTTTTGTTTTGTTTTGTTTTTTAATGCAACGTGGAGCTATTTCAAGTTTGCGGTATGTCACACTCGGCACAAGTAACACACACACACACACACACATAACTGTGCGTAAACGTTGCGCTTATATGTGGTGCGCGTTGATTTTCAGGACATGAACTAAACACATCAGCCCTCATCGCCCGGAATAAACTGAGTTAATAAATCCTGCTGTGCAAAAAACAAACAAAAAAACTCAACCCTGAGAGGATTTAGCTGCTCAGAGATACCGACCTGCTCCCAGCAGACACTGAGAGGTGAGAGGTGTTGGGAGAGATTTACCATGCTCATCCTCCCTGGCAGCTCCGCGGTCCCGGCGTGCAAACCTCCAAGTTTTAGTTTGGTTTTAGTCCCGCACACAAACCTCCTCCATTATGCTGTTCTCATCTCCCTTTTTTAAATTCTGCCATCCTCTGGATCTACAGCGTTGAGTTGCCTCTCCAGCACAACCCCCCCACCCCATCCCACCCCATCCCACCCCTCAACCCTTAGCCCGGACACCCGAGCAAGCAGATGTCTGAAAACAAAAACCAAAAAAATCTACAACAAAATAAATAAAAAACGAACAAAAAAACCCCTATTCAGCTTTTTAAGGTGCTGGACGTCCTCCAGGAGGAGAGGTGCATTAAAAAAGTCTATCTGCTCTCCTTCTTTATAATCTGGATTAAGTGTTCATCCTCTGCAAGGTTGGATTAGAGGAGTGAGGAGAGAGAGGGGGGAGAGAAAAAAAAGTGCATCAAACAGCAGCAGAAGTTGGCTTGGAGCTGCTCCTCCTCAGTGCAGAGCAGAGCAGAGGAGCCGGGTTTGTCTAGGTCGGCTTCAAATTGGCTGCTTTTGCAGAAGAAGAAACAGGGGGGGTGGGGGGTGACGTCAGTACAGATGTGCCTCTGTTCCCATCAGCTGTGCGCATGTCTATCAGTGCTGGCCTGGAGTAATCTCCCGGAGATGTTTCCAGGTGGACTCGAAAGCCTCCATAAATTGCAAGGTACTCTTCAGATTACAAGAAAAGTATGTACCCCCCACAGTTTTGTTTTCTAGCTGATGAAACACTGTCTAAAATCAAACAATGATTTTATAAAGGCAATCTTGAGATGATGCAACAGAGCAGGCGCTCTGAGGAGACATGGTCGTTTCTTTCCTCCAGACATCAAGCTTTGAGGCGACTGGATGTTGGTCGAGAACCTTTTGGCCCCCTGGTTTAATTTAGCCAGGTTTGCAGGATGGCTTCAAAGCCAGAAACACCAATTCAAGGTCGTGGCACATCATACTGAATTTTCACACTTTGACCAAACCACTATAAAAGCTTCTTCTTTTTTTTCAATTCTTGATTCAGTGGTGAACCAGCCGGGGTGGTTCGCATCATCGTTCGGGTTTAAGGTCCTAAACGTATGTGCTTCAGGATGTTCTGCTAGAGAACAGGGGTCCACAGACCTGTTACAAGACGTCGTCCATGTCCTGAGGCAAAGCACCCCCGGATCATCACACCATCACCACAATGTTTGACCCAAATGGAAGAAGAAGCACACCTTCAGAAAGGAAATCCACAAAACATACAATTGTCTCACCATGTCTTAATATATATTATTTTATGGGAATCATTAACATACTTTAGAAAATTGTGGGATGTATCTTTGTCTAGTTTTGGTTAGCAGCAGTTTCTGTCTTTTGTGTGTGTACGTTTGCAGGTTGAACTAAAGATGCACAAAAGAGAACAACATATTATTCAATGATGTTAGATATTGAGTATAAATTGTTATTAACCTCCACATGGTCCACAAAAGTCCTATTTGACCGTATTAGTTTTTCATCTGATCATTCTGTTATGCGTAACTAACCAGATATTTAATAAGCCAAATTATGGCTGATTGTTTTCCCAGCCTTTGGTTGCCTTAAGCCCTTATTGAAACTCTAACCCAGGTAAAATCTGAGTTGTGGCTTAACCGTGTGGTTGTAAATCCACATACAAAAAAAGGTCCAAATTATATGCAAAAATCACATTTTAGGATGGATATAAACCTTAACCTTCTCTAAAATGTGTTCCTGATTCCAGGTCTTTTTTTGTGTGTGCAGCATCTCAAGTTTAAATGACAATATTAGCACGTATTGTGGTACAAATAGTTATAGGATTCAAAAAGTCCAGGAAACCGCAGTCCTTATCTTCATTCATGTGGTTTTACTACTTAAATCTGAGACACACTTGTATGTTTTAAGATTAACTTCGGGATTAAAAGGTTGTGATTACCAAACCGTCACTTATTTTCCCTTCCATTCACATCACTTAAGAGCTCTAATTGAAAATCCTGGTAAAAGCCCCTAAATGATGTTTCTGTCATGAGGTAAAGTTTTATTCGGCTGAGTGGAGTTAAGAAAAGTTTTGTCCTGTCTCAGCTGTTCCTGCACCCTGCTGCTCAACTGACTGAATTTAGGAGGCTACACATTTCCCCCCTTCTTTAAAGCAAGACAAATCCCAACTCGTTGTAGTGTATTTGTATTTTTGTGTAAACACAGTGATACTGTGATGGTTCTCAAGGTTATCAGAGTGTGCAGATCTCATAATAGCCAATGTTTCTCAAACACTGGAGCAAACAAGAACATGTTTCCATAGCACAAAATGAAAATAATCCAGTAATAATGTGACAGCTGGAGAAACATTTGCAAAGTTAACCTTTTAACAAAAATCAGTGATATTATTTCCCATTTTAAATATATTCAACGTTTAGACTGAAAATGTAGCGATAGCCAAGATGTTACCAGAAAACAGGACAACAATCCCCCCAAAATATCTAATTTTAATTCAAAACCTTAATCGATCTCCATCTCCTGACTCATTAAAGTGACCATGTGGCCATTTGGAGGAATCCAACCAATGACACTTGCAAAGAATTGTTGGAGAAAAAACATTTTAACTATATTTTTATATGAAATAAAGTTGGATGCCCCACCTGGCCTGTAATAGAATTTGTAATGGTAAACCATATATAAATAGGAGCAGTATGAAATGGGGGCACTGAAGACAGAATGAGTCAAACCGCTGTTGCTTGTATACTGTAGTGCTCGGAAACACATTTATTATCGTATTATAACTGTGTATTCCCCTCAAGAGCAGATGTGTGCATCATCGTCCATTATGTCGATAGCCAATGTGATTACAGGCAGCTCCTTATTATGTGAGCTCACACTCAGAAACACTAGGGGCTGGGTTGGTTTCAAGGAAAGCAGTGCCACCGTGTGTGAAAGACAGAACACAGCAAGGGTTTATAGAAACTGTATGGGTTCCCAGATTTAGAGGGGAAAGCAATATTTACACAATTATATGTACCCTGCTCTTATGTCAGTATTGTGTGGATGTAAAAGAGGAAAAGGTGTGTAGCTTGCGTGTCAGGCTCAAAGGTCACGACTGTGGAAGTGGCTTCTGGAAAGCTACAAACGTGAAGCTTTTATGTATGAGCAGGACTTAGTCATATGTTGTGTCATATCTCATATCTGCAATATTCAGCAGTGTTTAGGTGTTTGCTTAAGGTGTACCAAACTCTATTGTCGGACATTGGTGATTGTGTCAGGCGTTCTGCGTGCAGAGGTCGTGGAACAAAGTGGAACTAATGAAAAGCATTTAAAGGTACACCTTCAATAAAAATCACAAGTGTTTTCCAAATCAAAACATGGCAAATCGCTACTTACTGTTGGTAAATGCGACTAAAAGTATGTTTTGAAAACAAGAACCTCTAAATAGGTATAAAAAATCATTTCTGTACTATCCTCGTTTTCATTATCTGTAAGGGAAAAATCATCATAGGTACCCGAAATAAAGGCTTTTAAACACCCATCTTTGTCTAATGGAAGTATATAATCTGTTTTCAGCAATTGATAAAGTTAGTGAAATAAATTTACCATTCAAAAACATTGTAATTTATTTAGTAGATATATGGTTGGTGGTTACTGTACTAACTAGTAATGATCAGCTCAACCTCTTTTTCTGTTACAGTCTTGTCTTGCTCGATGTATTAAGACCATATCTGTGTTGTTGGGTTTTTATTTTTACCAGCATTACATGTTAAAACGATTTTCAAACAAATTGAATTATTATTTACATATATTTTTTGCATAAGTGATATCATACTTAATGTTAGAACTGTTAACACTTGTTCCACATTTTCACTGGATATCATTACTCTATAGATTTTTTAGGTGAATGGGTTGTACTTTATTTAACATGTAGGGGAAGAAGCTAATGGCCTTTATTGTTAGGTTATTATTTATGTCACAAAATAACATTTCAGTTCAAAAATGTAAATGTCTATGCATGTTGAAAATATTTGCATATTCTCTTTAATTTATGGCTATTTATGTGAAAATTAAGATTTTGTATTTGGACAACTTGTTTAAACTAATAAAGTATACCACTGTGTAGCTGCTGTGGGACAGAAGCTGACTGACCATCTTTAACCAACTGTTCTAAGAATATATCCAGCCAACACATAAACTTACAAAATATAATATAAACAATGCAGTAAAACCAGTGAACAAAACAAGAAGATCACAATTTAAGAAGATTAAAGATTTTTATCCTTACAAGGTTAAAAACCTTGTATTATTATTACTCTGGAAGTCTATATTTAAAAGTATGTTCTGTTTTTTTTTTTTTACAAAGGTAAAAAACAGAGAAAAAGAATAACAGGAGGAAAACTAATTAGTGTGGGAGAGCAAATTTTGATTGTGAATTACTGCCAAGAGAAAATTAAACCCTCTACTAATTTCTGTGTGCAGGGACTTTTCAATCCATCACAATTATTCATTAGAATGGACTACATGCAGCAAGGAATAGATCAGACGTTCAGACTAAAAGTAATGTGATAAAAGAGCGTATCAATATATTATATCACTTATTAAAACTGACCCAATAGTTGTGTTTGCTGGTACTAATCAGTGTCCATAAAACTGAAACGAATGGCTGTCCCCTAATAAAAGGGTTCTATGTGCAAGATAAAGTCTCTACAGTTTACTGTCAATCTGTTGTTAATGCCTGTCATCTGAAATTATTACTGCCAGCACATAAATGTAGATAGTATACATGTATATTGATGTTTGTAATCTACAAATCTAGGATCTGGGTGTGCAGACTTAGTTGGATGTGGACAAAGGTTGGATATGTTTCCTGCTGAACGAAACTGAGGCGTTTTTTAAACATTAAATCTTGAATCCTTTTCTTTTTCTTAGGCATTAAATCAATAAGGAAGTTTCACCAGACAAAAATACAAAGTTATGTGCCAGTTTTTGCAGTCAAACTACCAGAAAAAAGCCAACAACTAAAACAAATGCAAAATATGAAGGTTTTGTGTCGTTTTTCAAATTCAATGACGGTTGGTTGTTACCACGGCAACCGCTAACGGTTAGCTTTCAGTCTTTTTTTTGGTAACAGTGGTAAGTAATAAGACCAGCCTCTGTCTTCTTTATTCTTTAACATATAATTCAGACAAACGCCACGTTTATACACATTTATACACGTTTTTACTTTTAAAACGTGTATACATTTATAATTAGGTATAATTACTTTTCAGTATTTCAGCTGTGCTTTTAACGGTTAACTGCTTTGTCAGCCGTTACCCGGGCGCCATTGCTCTTTAGTTTAAAGTGTTCAGTTTATCACCGTTAGCCAATATGGTTTCGTACCTTGTATGTTTGTATAGTTCACTTTTTTGACAAAAAAGTAATATTTCAGTTTTTACTTTTGTCAAAGTTTCCGAACTTTAAACATACATACGTGTATTTTCTTTAGTTACGAATATGATTTGTAAGTGTGGACGCCTGAGCTACTCCGCTAGCTAAGCTAATTGGGCGTTTTGCTAAGTTCACTATTATTTTAATAAATTCTACAGCGCTAATTTTCTTGGTTGTTAAGTAACTTTAAGTTAAATAAAGTTGGACATATCTGTTTAATTCTTTGAATAGTTAGCCGGTAATTCCTGTGCTCTTATTTTGGAGCAGTATTTTACTTCTACTTTGTCGTCAAGCTTAACATATTGGACCCAAGATGAACACTAAGGGGCTAAATAGTTACTAACACACACACATATATATATATATATATATATATATATATATATATATATGATATGTCTTAAACCTCCAGAGACTTGCAAAAATATTAAAATATAAAACTAAACTACATTTAAAAAATGCTATAGTTACTTTTATTGTAGGGGACCTAACGGTGGCTGCATTCCTGGTTTAATAGGGGTAAATAAGAACAAATTACACTTCATGTTAAATTTCCTGTATCGGATTCAGCTTCTGTGATAAAATATCCTTCTTTTTTTTTTCGGGCATTTTTTTTTGTTTGTTTTACACATCTTTAAAGAATGTGATAATACATTTTTGTATTAAAATGTTTGTTTAAAAATGTATTTCAAGTTGAAACTTTGCACATGGAACATCACATGGGCTGTAAACGTTTACTGAGTAGACAAAGTGGACATAGTGGTGGTTTATTGTTATACTGTGTGGTATGTATAGGTGTGTTTTATTATCTATTTTCCTGGAATTTCTTGTCACAATGGGCCAGCAGTTGCGCATACAGCCAAGTCGGCCACCTTTGATTGGTTATAAAGGCCTCCCCTGTCTCCTGCTCTCCGTCAGTTGTCCAGGAGACTCGTTCAGCAGAATCATTATCCTTCAGCTCTCCATCTGGTAAGATTTATTCTTCAAACAACTGCTTGACTGGGAACCCCTTTGCAGATAACTCGTCCAAGCTCCTGTGTTGTTTGATGTTTAAAAACAGGACAGATTTACAGACATCTACAAGACTGAGACTGTATTTGTCATACAGTAACCTGCAGATTTAAGTGATAAGGATTCTCTTCATCCCGCAGAGAGAAGTTTTTATCCTCATCTACATGGCTGTGCTTAACCAACCAGGCAAATATGAGGCTTCAGATTTCCAGACTAATCTGTGTGATTGCTGTGACGACTGTGGAACCTGTAAGTAGCTGTCTCTTTCGGGGGTTTTTCAACACAGTAAATTTATGTTTTGAGATTTGGGCAATGTGTATTTTCCCGTTTTTAGAAGCAATTAACACCTAAATTGCCCTGTATTTATAAACAGTTCATAATAATTTAACTGTGAGATTCTTTTGAACACTTTTCCGTTTTTGTTTTTTTTGCTTCAATCACTTATGTGTAGTTTTTATAAATGTTTTAGGTTAGTCGGTAAATTGTTGACATACAACTTTTTCTCTTTAGTTGTAGATTCTCGTTTTGCATTTTATATAAATACATGTATATATGTGTCCCCATAATGCAACATTGAGATTGAGAGTGCTTTACTCTAGTAGGTAATAAATAGTAAGTAAGTAAAAGGGAAGTAAATCCTGGAAGTAGGTCAATGTATTGTATTTTATTAGTATCTAGTCCTGGAAGAAAACAAATTAGTAACTTTAAACGGAGGCACTTTATATAGTAATATTCCCCTACTTCGACTTTTTTTTTCATATTGCAAACTTTCTCTGATTTTAATTAACACGTTATTAATACAATATATTTTAAACAAAGTTAGTTTTGGTTTCATTTTAAAATATTTCATTTAGTATGAAATTTCAATCTTTTGCTTGTACCTGTTGGAGCTCATTTCATTGAGAAGGCCTTGAGCAAGTTCTTGTTTCAGTTGGAGCCATAACTATGGCCATTAACACACAGCAAGTCTTGATGCTCAATTCAAAAAAAAAAATTTTGCTTGGTCATTATTACTACTAAAGCAACCACAATCAGACTTCTGTTCCAACAGTTTACAACTCCTAAATATTAAGAAAACTATAAGATTTGTGTCCAAATTAGTATCATATAGATGTGCACCCTCTGATGTGAAAATGTCAAATATAGGTCACATATGCATGCTGTGTGAACTTCCTAAACAGCCTGAAACATCTTAAAAGTCTCTGCAGCTCCTAACTTTTCCTTCAACTCATTTCTACTCTTTCTGTTGAAGGCGCATATGGCTACTTCTGCTTCCCGTGCCTTGGCTGCTCCATTGCCAGTGACATGGACGAGTGCTGCTTGTGCGGTATAGGCACGCCCATCCGCGCTGTGTACAGAACCAGATACAACATCAGGGTAAGTTCTCCTAGCAAAATGTGGAACAACAGCAAGCTGTCGTAAGAATGTAAAGCATCCATTAGATGTATGGAGAGAATAATGTCCATTTATCCTAGTATTAACCCTCTGGAGTCCAGGGTATAATTCACCATTTTTGACTTCTTTTTATTTTATCTTTAAAAAAATGTTTACCTTGCATTGCTTAGTATGTTATTTTCAGCACAACCTTCCCTTTGTGAGTTTATAGTTATCTTTCCATTTTGACATTCCATGTTAACACAGTGGACCTAAAATCACACAAAAAACATAACATTGACCAAAATATTCAGAAAAAAGTATGGTGGTAACTCAACACAATTTAACTGATTAAACTGACATATAGTTTGAGGTCGCCACTTTCTACACAAGTTGAAAGAGCGACTCACCGACGGTGCTTTTTGCTGCTGCGCCATATTTATTCGGCACGTCACTGGACTCAAGAGGGTTAAAATAAGTGTTAAAAAAAGAAAAATGCCTGCAAGAACTTACAAAAGACCTTAATGGACAAAGTAAGCTCTTCAAAGGTTGGTTAAACAGCTTTTTTGAGTTGCAAGCCAACACATCCTCTAAGTATCTTTCCTAAAGTCATCCCAGAGCCTAGTAACTAGTAAATTCAATGATCCATTGATGAATCCTCTACCAACTCTTCTTTAGTTCATGACCATTCATGCAGTCCTTAACAAAACTAAATGACTGCAAGAAGAAATTTGAATAGAGTGATACCATAAATTCAAACTTGTTAGCTGCATTATCTTTAAATATACGATTCTTTCACAGTCACCTGATTTATATACTGTTTTCCATCTATTTTTGCTTAACCCAACAAAATTTGCATGATTCAGATCCCTTCCTGAAAATGTCTTAATAACTGCTGTGAAATCATTGTTAGTAGTTCTGAGACAGGTTCATTTTTTATTCTATATAGTTTTGAAAGTGCTAAGCGTTGTATTGTTGGAACTGCTCAATAGCAGAGCTAGAAAGATTCTACCACAAAGATGGGATTCTCACTATGCCAATGAAAATTACTTTCACTGAGGTGGAGGTACCTTTCACACAGTGACACACGGCCATGTTCAACAAACCTTTAAAGCGTAATTACATTTTTTAAACTATTACTTTCCACTTCCCAAGCTAAACGCCTCCTGATCTCACATTAGATTCTTGCAGCAAAGGGAAACAAGTTTATCTATATTTGTTTATTTATTTTTTATCATAAAGTAATATTACAGTATTAATAATAATACTAAATAATACCAGCCCTTCTGTGCGCCAGGAAAGATGGGAATCACTGTAGCAGCTATTATAGTTTTTTAAGTGTTTGGCTAAACTTGTCTTCTCAAGTAACAAAATAAACAATTAAACCATTTTATAAATTATATCAAAGAAATGAACAAAAACAGTTTGGAACTGTGAGAAGCTCTGTTCAATAATTAAAGTTGACACAGTTTGCATCCATATAATGAAGAGAACCAACCTAACATTATTTGTAAGAGGGACTTCGACCTGAGCCGCGTTAAACTCTCCTAACCCTCTCGCCTGTTTGTGCTTGTAGGGTTCACTGTGCAAGGATTACCTGGCGGCCGGCTTCTGCCCTCTCTGCGCCACCTGCCAGCTGAAGAGGGATATCGACTTGCGAAAGAAGCAGGGCATGTTCTAATCAGGTCAGGGTCTAAGGTGCTCACAAACCATTGATATTTATGACTGAACTATTTATAGCAGAGAGCTGAATTGATGGGAAACTCATTTCCTCTGTGCCTTCTAGATGACGCCCTGACAGCGGTGAGGTTGTAAACCCCACCAGAACTACAGGACTCATAAGGAAACCTGTAAAAACCTCGTGATTTTTTTGTTTTTTTGTTTCTTTATCCAAGAACTCTCCTCAATATCGCTAAATTTATCTCTTCCCACACTGTGTTATGATCTACTGCTGTTGTAAACCAACAGTCATTAACATTTGCCTTTAATTATTAAATTGGACTCCTGAACATCGTGTTCTAACGTGCTTCTTCTCCATTAGCTCGTAAAGTGTTTATATCTTCCAAAGGAAGGCCGTTGTATGTACTTTTCTCCTTTCTCTAAGCAGCCATGTTGGTTTTAAAAGGCATTGTTGTTGAACGGCGATGTGGTTGACACAGTACCATTACAGATGGTATATAAAACATCTCTGTATGCTAAACTACCTCCTAGAAGTCAATTTGTGGTACATTTAGATGACTCACCATTCAGCAGTACAATGATCTCCCAAATCTTCTATGAGTAAAATTTAATAAAAGATCAAATATCCAGACAGAATTCAGCTAGACGTGTTTTAAAACTTTTTTCCTAATGAATAGTTATCCAACTATTGATGGGATTATCTAATCTTTCCAATCCAAGAGGCCACTGTTGACTCATACCAGTCAAATAAAACTTTAGTAGAGAAGCAAATGTCACATGAACGTCTTATTGATATTTACTATAGTAAAACCTGTATGATTCTAAAATTGGGTGGATTAGAAACACATCTGCAATAATTTCCTAATCATTTTTAAGAATTATTGTTAGAAAACTATTTTAAAACACATGCTGTAAATGAAAATAATATTCATGAATATACTTTTTATTTCACGACTATTACTTTTGAGTTGCCACAAGGGGTGGATCTAGGGCTCTAAGAGATCAGGGGCTTAGCCCTGAGGGTGCAGATGCCAATTTCTTTTTTCCATCTTTTTTTTAATTTGCTGCCTCTCATACAAAACTACTATTTTTTTGTATGTCATTGCGAAATGTAGAGTTCTTTGTTGCCAAGTATTCCAGCGCTTTAAATTGTTCAAACCTGCCTTTATTTATTACCCTCTGCAGGGTACCCAACTGGCTGAGGGGCTTCTAGGGGAGGGACACATTCTGAGGTCCCAAAATCCGTATCTGGTAGTCCACCTGCTGCTGTCCCTGGCTGGTCAGCCCTACATGTAGCTCTGTTATCTTTATAACAAAACAAATCCCAACATTCCATCAAATCAACAGAAAATAGCTAAATTTCTTTAACTCACTATTGCCAATTCAAGTTAAGTAAATTTAACAATGTATATAACAAACTAAAAACATCAGTTATCTCATAACAGGTTTCATATGGAGTAGGTCTAGACCTATACTCCTAATAAAATAAAATAAAATTAGACCAGCACATTTACAAACAAAAGCGACGAGAGGGAAACACTTCTTCTGCACAGGAAGACTACAGGGTGCATTTCTCCGTATGCTGCCACTCTGGTCAATTCCAGTACTGCACATTTTACTCAGACCAGCCCAGGAGTGAGATCCGGGGCTCTTTAGGAAACATCCGGGGCTGCAGCCCAAGCAGCCATCCCCTACATCCGTCACTGAGCTTGAATATCCATCTTCAGACTAACTTAACAGTGGTAGTCTTTTATCCCTCTCCTGTTTTACTTTTAACTTAGAGGCCCCACTCTCCCACCGCTTTAACTTTCGGTTCAGGATCCGGGCTCGGATATCCGCCACTAGCCTATCCGTTTAAAATTTGCCACAGAGGCGCTCGACTCCTAGAAGCTGGTAGCAGCGAGAGGGAAACACTTCTACAGGAGGCTTTTTGCCGCACGCTGCCACTCTGTACATTTTGCTCAGGAGCGAGATCAGGGGCTCTAGGAAACATCCGGGGCTGCAACCCAAGTAGCCATCCCCTAGATCCGCCACTGGTTGCCACCATATAAAACACATTAGTTTTGCATACATTGCGCTTTTGCTTTAAATGCACGTACCGACACAAAATGTCTCCGACATTATTTATTTGTGATTCAGATAAACTGCCAATAAACTATTTCCTAGGGGTCAATTTGTGCTGCATTTATATGACTCACCATCAGACCAGAGGAATCCCAGCTCCCCCACAGATCACTAGTGCCTTGCTCAAGGTGAATGGTTGAAATAAAATAAAAACTTCCAACTGTGAAGAATGATCAGCTCCTGTTTTATTCATTTAAGTTCCTGAAAGGTTTCCTCTGACTTAATTTTTAGGTCATTTGTTTATGTACAGCAGTTTATTAATAAACGTATGTTATGGTCAAATAATTAATGTTTTATCATTTTAAATAAAGAAAAATGAACATTTTGATCCACCAAACAATTAATAAAAATACATTTTCTTCCATGGGATTTTGAAATTGTTTAAAAACGGTGCATCAGTAATTTGTCTGTAACCCATTAAGGATAAAATCCTGGCCTACCTTTTTTTTAAATCATATTTTAACATTTGTAAGCAAAATCTAAGAAAAAAAATTTCGCAAAAAAAATGTAATTAAAATGTACATATTAATAAATTTAAAAACAAAATATTTAAAGATGATAAGCAGTAAAAACTGTATAATTCTAAACTTTAGTGGATTAGAAAAAAAGAAAACTGCAATAATTTCCAACTCCTTAAAAATTCAATTACATTTTAAAGAGAGAACTGAAAATGCTGCAAATAAAAATTATATTCAGGCTGATCATGAGTGAATTTTACCAATGTATTTAAAGATATGTTTTTATCCCTTTGAGTTAGATATATGAAGCTTTTCTCAAATAACTTGCATAATTTCAAAATCTTAAATAGAAACCTGATGAATTTCTGCACTTTACAACAGATTATTACCATAAAGGGAGCGATAATTAAGTAAAAAATATTAAAAGCCGAACACAAACAGGTTTTCCAAATGAAGAATGCTCCTTAAGTGTTTCCAAAGTGACTTTAAAGACAATGAAGTCCATGTCTGTGGCCGTCACAAAACCCAGATCACAATCCTAGAGAGAATCTGTGGGCAGATCTGAAAAGGAAGGTGACCGAGGTGAAAAAACATGGCCCAGTAAACCCAGTACGTTCACAAAGCACGGGCCAGAACTCCTCACACAATTGACCAAAATAATACGTTTAAATACCAAATACTAAGGAAATGTATGTCAACTTCTGATGTTGAAGACATGGATATATATTCAAATAATTGTGGTATTACTGAAACGAAAGAAGATAAGTTTGGTCTGATTTACCCTAAAAAACAAAAAATACGTGTTTTTATTTAGTTTATGTCTATTTTGGGGTTTTAATAAGTTGACAAGACCGACTTTGTAAATATTTTATAAAATGCAGGACCTCCACTATCGTCATTAACCATACAGACAAGAAATCGAAAGCAAAATAGCTCCTAGTGGAGATTTAATGTCACTTAAAAAAAAAAAATGTTACTCAGCAGGTTACTTTCTTTAACTTTAGATTCATTTTTTTGTAACCAAAAGTGAAACTTTCAACAAACTACAAAATACAAACAATGTTAAGTTAATCTTCTGTGTTTTAATGACTTGAGGCTTGGGTGACGTCTGGTCGGGAGCACGGAGCTTCATCGTGGGGCTGAGGGGAGAAAGTGGCAGGGAGGTGATTCTGATGTTTAATGGTTCATCTGGGATTCCATAGCCTGTGCTGCCCACTCTGGAGCTGCCAGACGGATCTTCTCCAGCAGGTTGTTGACTTGGAAACAGAGAGACTGGATCTGTTTGTCCCAGGTAGGAAGAGGTTCTCGAGCTGGAGACAGTAAAACAACCAGATGATCCGACAAGTTAATCACATCCAGCCTTAAGCCTAATGTTTTGGGGGGCTGCCCCCTTCTGGACACAAACACCAATAACAACCCTGGTAGTGAAAGCCTAAAAGTAACCACAGCTGACAGATTGAACAAGTAAACAATTAATTTACATGAAGACAAGGTTATGTTATTTCTATAGTTCTGCTGCTATAGGCTTAGACTGCTGGAGGACAATCTGACCACTTCTCTCTCTGCTACTTTCTTCCTTTGTCCAATCTACTTAGTTACCGTTATTTCAACCTTGTTAACCTTTTGTTTTCTCTTAGTGTTCTTCTCTCCATAATAACCACACCTGGCCTGGCGTTCTGTTAGCTGAGACAGCTTCTTGAGGAGAACATGGGCTGAGATGCTTCCAGTGACGTTCTACAACTGCTGCTATAAACTCTCTTTTTCAGTATCCTGTGCTTCTAATTTAGTTTTCTGTCTCTTCAAACCCCCAGTCGGTCGTGGCAGACGGCTGCTTGTACTGAGCCTGGTTCTGCTGGAGGTTTCTTCCTGTTAAAGGGGAGTTTTTCCTCTCCACTGTCGCTACATGCATGCTCAGTATGAGGGATTGCTGTAAAGTCAACGACAACACAAGCCATTGTT
>JAVLVB010001249.1:179556-191866 GCA_032876305.1 Orestias chungarensis
GTGTGTGTGTGTGTGTGTGTGTGTGTGTGTGTGTGTGTGTGTGTGTGTGTGTGTGTGTGTGTGTGTGTGTGTGTGTGTGTGTGTGTGTGTGTGTGTGTGTGTGTGTGTGTGTGTGTGTGTGTGTGTGTGTGTGTGTGTGTGTGTGTGTGTGTGTGTGTGTGTGTGTGTGTGTGTGTGTGTGTGTGTGTGTGTGTGTTATCTAGACGGGTTTCCCAAAATATTGATTTAAAAAATATATATATATTGTGGGATGATATTAGAAAATGTTGCCGTTTCAATAATAATAATGGATACTTTACTCTCCTTCCATCAATCAATGACATTTAGTATTTTCTCATTTCTGAGACTGGGCTACAGAAACTGTCCACTAAAAGCAACTACTGCCATTAGACTTGTCACCAGACTGAGTAAATAAACTGACTATATATTAAATTATCATGAAAACTCAAACGGCACTGAACTCCCTGATATGAATATTGACATGGATATAGTTGCAATCTATTGTGCTGCTGCTAGCACAATCTCAAAGTCTCCCTTTGGTGAAAAATCACCATAATGTTTCTGATAAAGCCAACTTTGGGACTATATCGCTATTGTGTAAACTCGCATGAAAGAAACGACAATGATCAAAAGACCTTAGCCCTTACAGAAACATCCTGTGCCCACATGTATACATAGGGTTTTTTTACACGTTATTCACATCCTCTCACATGTGGTTCGTGAAGTCGAATGGGATTTGTTTTCCTGGGAGGGATTTCACGGCTGACTGATTCCTCCTCTGATCACTGATTGGCATTTACAGAATTGCAGTAACGTGACAGAACGTTGCTAAACAAACCCCAGCACAGGATAGCTATATGTATGTATATGTATATATATATATATATATATATATATATATATATATATATATATATATATATATATATTGGGTAATATTAAGAGTTTTTGACTGCAAACAAAAAATTCTGCAGTCAGAGAAAATCGAGGCCAAAACCCACAACAACACCCAGACTAATATTTCCTCAATACTAAAATTTAGTAAAACACTGTTTATTCCACCTTTTTGTTTCTTTAACTTTCTGCTGGGGTGCTTCATAAATCCTGACATCCCGTCTGTGATGAAGATCTGATCCCGTGATTATTTTGTCATCAACTCACCCCCAGATGAATATATTAGAACTAATCAAATGTCTTGTTAAAAAAATGTGATTAAATAAGTCTTTTTATAAAATGAATGAATTTAGAAGTATTTTAAATTAATAAATGTATTTATGTTCCTCTTTATCTGTCTGTCATTTTTTTATGTAAATGTACTGAAAAAGTTGATATTACAATTTCAAGCCTTTATGGGACAAATCTACCTAAAACACAACAAAAAAAACACATTTAAGGGGGAAACTTTGTTTCCTCTCAACTGTGTGTCTAAAACTTTATTATTTGAACACCAGACCATGTTTTAACCTATTTTTCTCCACCGGCATGAAATGCTTTCCTCTCTCCACCAGGTGACCGTGGTATCTGTAGCCTCCCCACCTTCCAACCCCAGCCAGAAGTCGGTAACTCTGCCCGTCAATGTAGCACTCGGCCAGCAGATCCTCACAGTCCAGCAGACGGCACCCGCGTCTCCACTCAAGGTGGCCGCCAGCCAAACAACAGCCCAGGTGAGACCGCCTGCATGTCTGGCGACCCTGTTCTCCAACTCTCCTGCTTCACACCCTTCTTAATGGGTTCTACTGAAACCCCAGGATATTAAACCTGTGCAGTCGGTGGCCGTGGGGGGAGTTGGCAGCTCACAGTTTAAGACCATCATCCCTCTGGCCGCCCAGCCCAACGTGCAGCAGATTCAGGTGCCAGGAAGCCGCTTTCACTACGTCCGCCTCGTCACAGCGACCACGGCCAGCAGCGCGGGTCAGCCCAGCGCGCCCAACACCAGCTCGGTGCAGATGGGTAAACTGCCTCTACTTGTTCTTCAAAATCCAAATTGAAGTTGTTTTTTTATGTAGAATTGAACGTTTATGTTTAATGTTTCCAGGTAAACCTTTGTTGGTGAATACGGGAGCCGTGAGGATGTCGGGCCCGGTCGTCCAAGCACAGACGATGAAACAGGTAAACGGCGTGGCCGCCGCGAGGTCTAGTTGAGTCTGAAGCCTTCCCCAAACGTCCCACTTGCCTTCTGTCACCTGTAGGTGGCACCCAAGCCCTTGACATCAGTGGTCACCACAGCCCAGACCCAGCAGCGCCTGATCATGCCGGCCACACCTCTCCCCAAGATCCAGCCCAACTTCACCAACCTGCCTCCGGGAACCGTCCTGGCGTCGGCCCCCGGCGGCAGCAATGTGGGTTACGCGGTGGTTCCGGCACAATATGTCACACAGGTTAGTACTAGTGTTCTTTAGCTGCTTTTTTTTTAAGCACGTATGGAACATTTGTAATGTGGTCACATCCTGTCTTGTAGCTTCAACAGTCACAATTTGTGACACTTGCCAGCAGCTCCGGCTTCCCTGTGTCCAGCAGCATCCAAACTCAGGCCAAACTCCCTTATAATGGGTAAGAAAGAATACTTTTTTTCTGCCATTTGTCTTTGCGGCTTCTGCTGTTTTATGACGAAATGTTTTGAAAAAAACATCAGTTTCTTTGTAAAAACCGAAATCAGAAACTGCCAAACTGTGCTGTGTGTGTACTTTGTGTTTTTGAACAGGTACTATCCTTCTGGGAGTCTGTTTCTGGTGTTGTTTCTAGGTCAGGTGTATGACTGATGTAAATGTAGTTAGGGCTAGATTTAGGGGTTTAATATATAGAAACGAATGAACGTCAATGGAACGTGCCCTCAAGGATAGAATAAAATAGAAAGCCTTTTTATTGTCATTATTGTGTACAACGAGATTGGAGAGCTGTGTAAAAAATATATACAGAAAATAACACTTTCTAGCGTTACAAGATTGTGTATTTTTCTGTATTTTCTTGAGCTGAAACAACTAATCAATTTAATCAATTGTATTCGATTATTAAAATGGTTGACAACTAATTTAGTTGTGGATTGGTTGCTTCAGAATCACGTTTTACCGTGAGCGGCCTATTTTTAGCACTGTCTGTTCTTTCTTGGGTCAGTATGTGGCAGTAATGAGCTACTAACGCTGTGATCTACCGGTGGAGCAGTAGAAGAACAAATCAGCCAATCGTTAGCCTTTCTTGCTAGTGCATGGCTCGGGCGGCATAAACACATTTGCCCTGAGCAAGATGGAGGAGCGCGATAAACATACGGAAGTTTCCTGTAAGTGAAGTGGGAGACAAAGAGCCAGCGCAGTAAAATAACCGATACCTAGTAAAATAAACGTGCTGAATACGCTTAATGTATTCGGTGCACAAGACGCTTAACCCTCACTTACACACTTCGAGACAGAAGTTCATATTATTTGTACAAATATTGTCTACCTGAGTCAGCCTCCTGCTGAACATTCAGAATAAGGATCAAATGAAATGTGAATTTAAAAGTACATTATAAGGGCTGAGATTGTTGTTAATATGCTGGATACTCAGTTTTATGGAATTTTACGTTTTTTTTTTGTATTTTATGGCTAAAAAATGTACAAAAATGTAACATTGTTGAGCTCATTTGTTCCTTTAAACAAAGTTAAATATATTGCAGCGAACAGCACAATTCTGTTGTCTTTTTCTTAATGACAATTAGTTTTAAATAGCTTATATGGGAAAGTAAATGCTAAATACATTACTAATAAAAGGGGTTCATCGACAGATTAATCGATTATGAAAATAATCGTTAGCTGAAGCCCTAGTATTATCTACATTGTGCTGACTATTGTGAACAAATACTATCTTTGTGGGGACCGACTGCTCTTTATGGAGCCTGTGTGTCTGAACCAACACAAAGAGCCTGTTTTTAGTTCACGAGCAGGGATGTGTCGATATGAAAATGCTGCTCTTATGCCGATAACCAGGTTTCTTTCCAATATTATGTATGTATTTAACTATTTTCCCTTCACCTTTGCCAATGACCGAAACCACCTGGATTGCTTCTTTTCTTTGGTTACGCACCCCAATAATATTGTGCTGCCTCATTGTCTCTGTCACACGACCAGATAAATACCACAATAGATAGATAGATAGATAGATAGATAATTCTTGACGGATGCTAAAATTGAGAATGGTTACAATTTTACGGCCAAAATTACTTGAGACTCCATACTGTTTTGAGAGCTAGTTGCAATACAAATTTTGAAAAGCTGTATTAATCCCAACGAGAAATGAAATGTTGTCTCATGTTAATTATGAAAGTTTCTTCAAGTTTCTTGTAGATGCTGTAAAACATACTTTGCTTATATGTTTTTATCTGGGGGTTTTTTTTTTCATGATTTGTCGCTTTACAGTGTTTCAACAATAGAGACGACCTCCAGACCCAGAAAACCGTGCAACTGCACCAAGTCACAGTGCCTCAAGCTGTAAGTAGACGTTAATAAAGTCTTATCAGATGATTCTGCTTTTGGACGATAAAAACGTTTTAAAGATAAATAAAAAAAGGCTTAATCTCATACCTTTTACTCATTTCTAAAACGTAATAAGAGGTAGATCAGATCAGTGGACCAGATTGGTTTCACATGTTTCAACAAATCACTCAAAATTTAAGGAAATCAGGGGCCGTCATCAGTCATCCGTAAATTATCATAATAAGCGTGTAGTTCTTTTTGAACGTTACGATTCAGGGTAGTGGCTAGTGTTTCGGCCGCTCTCTGATCATCCGCGGAATGGCTACAAACAGAAAACTGGCAGCTGCAGCAGCCAATACATTCTCCTATTCGCCCTGAATTTCATTGCAAGTGGTGGAAAAAACTGTTAAATACTTTGTTTTTGTTTTTTATTGCTGCACACAGTGTGGTAACACAGTTCGATGGCTGACAGTGATCTCAGTGTTTTTGGGATCTGATCCCGAAATTCCTTATTAGCAGCCGTGATCTTTTAAACTTTGTTTAGCTAACTGGGAAGAAAAAACAACACACTGTATAAAACTGAGCTCACCTGTGTTCACCTCTCTTTAGCTACTGTGACTGCTTCGCCAACGGAGAGTTCTGCAACAACTGCAACTGCAACAACTGCTTCAACAACCTGGAGCACGAAACGGAGCGACTCAAAGCCATCAAGGTGGGCAGGCGTGTTCGCTCTCTGTGGCCGTGTTGTTTCCTGGGTCCTAGAAAGGCTTCAAGGATGACGAGAGGAAGTTTTGTTTTTTACAGACGTGCTTGGACAGAAACCCAGAAGCCTTCAAACCTAAAATCGGCAAAGGGAAGCAGGGCGAGTCTGACCGCCGGCACAGCAAAGGCTGCAACTGCAAGCGATCGGGCTGCCTGAAGAACTACTGCGAGTGCTACGAGGTGCGTTCACCTCCTTCCCTGCAGTCGGAGGCTTTCACCGCACCTTTTTATTAAACTACGGTTTCCCCCTCTCGCCTCGACAGGCAAAGATCATGTGCTCGTCCATCTGCAAGTGCGTCGGCTGCAAGAACTTTGAGGAGAGCCCGGAGAGGAAGACGCTCATGCATCTAGCGGATGCTGCAGAAGTGAGAGTCCAGCAGCAGACCGCAGCCAAGACCAAACTGTCCTCACAGATCTCGGACCTGCTGATGAGGACGACTCCCATCATCTCGAGTGGCGGCGGGAGGTAGTCGGACACGACGGATGGCTCTTAAAATGTTTCTATGGGTTTTTCTTTTTAAATGGGTCAGGTTGGTTAGGATGCCTTTTTAAATACGAGCATTCTTTTAATATGCAGAAGAAAGTATTCTTCTTTTTTTTAAGGGTCTTTAAAATGTTTTGTAAACATTTAGAGTTGAGGAGGAAAAATCTCCCATAATAATGATAAATAAATATTTTCTTTTTTCTCCTGCAGGCTCCCATATACTTTTGTAACGAAAGAGGTGCTTGAAGCGACGTGCGAATGTTTACTGGAGCAGGCCAAGCGGGCCGAACAGACATGTCAGCCTCAGGCGGAGGCGGAGAGGGCGATCCTCGAGGAGTTCGGACACTGCCTGATGAGTATAATCAGCTCTGCTGGGAAAGCTAAAGCGGACTGTGCCTCCATCAACTGCTAGGCTGAGCCCTGTCTGGCTCTCTATTCCACGAACTGTACGCGGCGCAGGGCTCGGGGTACTTTCCGGTCTGGGTCGGAGCCTCCGGGAACGCAGAATGCAGAGAGATCCTCCTGCTTTAGTCTGCTGGAGTTTGGCTGCATTAATAGACTTTAAGCTGTTTGAGCTGGAAACACAAAAGGACGGAGGAATCTGCCTCTGAAGGACTCGCCGCCCGTCGTCCGGCGGTCTGCGATGCACAGAGCAGAACATGAACTTAGCCTGTTTTGCCTTTTGAGGGCTCGTCTGATCTGTCCAATCCTCTTTTTACCTTGTATATCCTATTCTTTGTCATCCTGAGGTTATTTTTTTCTCCTCTATTTTAATGTCATCAGTTAATTTGTGCTGACGGTAGACAAACGGGACGCGTATCTTTTGATATTTATTTTAACAGATCTTTGTAATCGGTGTGAGCGTTAATATGCAAGTCGGAAGGTTAATCAACGCTAGGCTACGTTGTTTCTCCGCGGTGGTTTTCTACGTGTGTACAGACTCACAGAGCCCGCCTTAAGCAGATGAACGCAGAACGATGGAGTTCCACCTTTCTTCTGGTGCTCCTTTATGCTTCGTTAAACCCTCACACCACAAAGGCACAGGCAGCATGAGCTGGGAAAGCATCGGACTCGTTTGATTGATGGTCTTGAGGGTCAGTGGAACATAACCAACTGTTTCCATCTGGCTTAAATCAAAAGTGGAAGGCAATCACAGCTCAGAAAGACAGAATTAGTACAACTCTACGAAATGGTGGCCACAATAAAGATGCAGTGTGGCTCAATCGCTCTGAAGGTCCTCTTCCAAGTTGACCATGTTACCTGTGTCGGAAGAAAGTTCCCAGTTTCACTTGCCACGCTCGTTAAATAAAGAAAACGTCTTAATTCCCCACCTGTTGAGATGTTTTCATGTAGTTAATCATGCAGACAGCAAAGTTTTATGAACCAGTTGCTCCAACCTCTTAACCCCGTCCCACTTTTATTCCCAAAGCTGAACCGTTGCAGGGATGCACCGATCTGACAGTTTGCTCCGATGAGGATATTTATGTCGCCAAGATGCTCATATGACCGATATTTGCCGCCGCTTCAGTCATACGCTCCTCGCTGCTAAGCTGCATACAAATAAGCGATTTAATAACATGGGAGCATTAATCAGCATATATATATATATATTATATATACAATGGTTCATAAGTACAGATACGCATCAACATATTTGATACAACTGACATGGGGCAAAGTGCAGCAAAAACCAAGTTTGTTTGTTGAAGGTTATCTCTGAGTTACACTTCCGTCGTGTCAACTCAAAAGATATCCTACAACGGAAAGTAGGGATGCATCAAAACCTCAATATCGGACCATATCACTTATCCCATGTTAGCTTTGAAATCCATACACAAATGGCAGCAGGACAAAATTAAAAACTGGTTGTCAGCGTTGGTACGGTATTACTTATTGGAGAGATACTGATATGTTGAAAAATAGCGGAAAATTTCTGAAATGACTGCATTTTATGTTTCGCTTCAATCTTTAATTTCATACCTAAAGTGAAAAAAAAAAACGTGTAAGGCGAAGGTCTTCAACAGGGGGTCCGCGGAGGTACTGCATGGGGGTCGAGAAAGTTTTAGTTGATTAGACTTTTTTTTTTTTTTTATCCCCCCTGTAATTTTATCCACCAATTGAAATGTCTTTAAATACACATTAACATGAACGTAACACACTGTAGTAAAAAGATAAATGGAGGCAGAAGATGTCTTTCAGTCATCAATGCACACATTCAGCGACACACAGGAGCTCTTTCAAGCTGGGCACCGTTTCATTCACAACACCTGCTCCATCAACGAGGAATCAGAATCAGAAATACTTAGATAATCCCAGGTAGAAATTACTTTCGTTACATTACTCCATATGTAATAGACAATACTAACATATATTACAGCTTTAACGATGGAGTTATTAGTTTGAGGGTCTTTTGGTCATTTATTTAATAGCAATTTTTCAAAGGTAAGTCTGGCTTCATCTAATTGAACAATCACGCTGTTGTTTTTTTTTTAACCAGTATTTCCAATTCACAAAGTTAAACTACATATACAATATGAATCAATTTCACGAAATCATATGGTCATATTTAGTAAGATACTTCCATTATATATATATATATATATTAATAAACAAGAACTGGAAGGAAGTAGCTCAGAAAAAGAAAGTTGTGAGGGAGGAATTTAAAATAAGACTTAAGAACGAGGAAGAACAAGATAACATCAGCCCCATTGTGGTCTCAAGAGAAATCAAAAAGAAGATTGGAGATGTTGAAATGGTAAAGATTTTGAGAGACGGAAACCTATTGGTAGTTTGTAAAAGTGACGAACAAAAGAATAAGGCTTTATATGTGGATATTATAGTGATTTATGGGATCCCTTTAGATGAAGATCTTGATAAAATAAAGAGAAGTATTGTTGGAGCTAAAGTGAATAACTTGAAGAGATTGTCAAAAGCTATAAACGGAGAAAACGTAGGAAGTTTGTCAATCCTCAATGAATTTGAAGAAAAGGAGTTGCCACAAAACATCAAAATAGGTTATCTCAGTTTTCAGGTCAGACCATACATCACTCCACCACTTTGTTGTTTCAAGTGTCAAAGGTATGGACACAGCAGCCGTGTGTAAAGGACAGCAGAGATGTCCAAAATGTGGTGAAGATCACAAGTTTGATGAATGTAAGGAAGAAATACAAGAAAAATGTAACTGGAGGGCAACATAGAGTTACGTATGGAGGATGTGAAGTAAGGAAGCAGGCAAAAGAAATGATGCAGATTAAAATGACTAAAAACATAAGCTACGCAGAAGCAGTTAAAAATGTGAAGGAACAGGAACCAAGAAAGGTTGAACAAACAGGGACTCAAAATCTACAGCAAAGCAAAGAACAGTCAGAAGAAAATGTTACAATATCAGTAGAAAAACTAATATTATTGGTAGCATATGTGATCAACTGCACTGACCAAGCCAAGCATCAAACTGAATAGTGAGAGGAGCTGAAAAGTTTTTGGGGTTTAAAGGAGGATCATGGGAGAACATATACAAAAGGCTGGAGGTAGATGGAAGACCAGGACCATCTGGTGAAAGTAGTTTACTTTAATATTACAGTGGAACGCAAGAAGTTTAATTGCTAACGGACAAGAACTTAAAGGTTATATTGACAGTCTTGAAGAACAACCAGAAATAATTTGTGTTCAGGAACCATGGTTAAAAACAGCATTAGATTTAGTGATCAAAGGATATGATAATGTAAGAAGAGACCGACAGGAGGGAACTGGAGGAGGATGTGGAATATTTATAAAGCAAGGGATACAATATCAGGTATTAGGGAAAGGGAAAGAACTGGATATAATATTGCAATTATATAATAACATTTGGGAGGAGATAAAATTACCGTTGAATTGGAAGGAATCAATTATAGAACCAAACACTAAACCAGGAAAAGATAACTCAAACCCAGCAAAGTACAGAGCAATAGCTTTATCATCAAATCTATGTAAAATAATGGAAAAAATGATTAATCATAGGCTAGTATATTATTTAAATGATAAGGGTATGTGTCAAGATATCAAAGTGGTTTTCGAAAAAGGAGGAGTACTAATGATCAAACGCTCTGTTTAGAGCATGAAATTAGAAGAGCACAAGTAAATAAAGAAAGTGTGGTGGCGGTATTTTTTGATATAGAAAAAGCATATGATATGATGTGGGTGGAGGGATTATTCATTAAATTGTACATGTTTGGAATTAAAGGGAAAATATTTAAATGGATTAAAGGCTTTTTAACAAATAGAAAAATACAAGTTAGAATTGGTGAAGTAATCTCAGGAAATTATATAGTAGAAAATGGAACTCCACAGGGCAGTATCATAAGTCCTCTACTGTTCTCAATTATGATAAATGATGTATTTAAAGATATTGGAAAAGAAATGGGATGTTCACTGTTTGCAGATGAGGGAGCTGTTAGGAAAAGAGAGAAAAATGTAGAGTTTATTGTAAAGAAATTACAAGATATTATTAAAATAGAGAAATGGGCGTTGAAATGGGGATTTAAGTTCTCAGTTGCAAAAAACAAAAGTAATGATATTTAATCAGGAAAAAAATATACAGGGAAATAAAAATTTAAATTATATAAACAAGAGTTAGAGCGAGTAAAGTGTATAAAATGTTTAGGAATATGGTTTGATGAAAAACTAAAATGGAATATACATATTCAAAAAAAAAACTTATTGATAAATGTAAAAAAAAGTGTTAAATATTTTGAGATGCTTGGCTGGCAGTGACTGGGGAGCAGATAGAAAATCACTAAAACAGGTTTACACAGGCGTGATCAGATCTAACTTAGACTTTGGGTGTATAGTTTACGGTTCAGCAGCTAAAACACATTTGGTTAAATTAGACACTATTCAACATAAGGCACTAAGATTATGTACTGGAGCATTTAAAACCACACCAACAGCAGCAATAGAAATAGAAATGGGAGAAATGCTGTTAGATTTAAGAAGAACAAAACTAGAAATAAATTATTGGTTACATTTACAAAGCAAGAAATTTGATAATCCAACTTGGGAAATTTTAAATCCATGTTGGGAAAAAGAAATGAGGAGTTTTGGATGGACAATTGAAAAGAAATTAAAATAATTTTAAATGAATGATTTAGAAATTACTCAAACAATACCAATATCAATTATACCACCATGGATTCTACCAGAAGCAACGGTAGATATGTCAATATTAGAAAAGAAACAAGATAAATCTTAGATTGTAGACAGTTATTCAGTACAGATACATTTAAACAACTATTATCAATATATTCAAATTTATAGAGATGCATCAAAAATAACTGGAAAAATAGGAATAGGTTTTGTACCAGAATTCAATATAAAAATAGGAAAACGAGTTACAGACGGATTATCAGTATACACAGGAGAAAAGTTGGCAATATTATTAGCATTACAATGGGTAGAAGACATAAAACCATTAAAAACAATAATATGTTCAGACTCAAGTTCTGCTTTATTAAGTTTAAAATATAATCAGTCAGATAGTAGGATGGACATCTTATTAGAAATATTTCATACATTATTCAGAATACAAAATATGGGGTTAATAGTTATATTTGTGTGGATTCCAGCACATATTGGAGTAGAAGGAAACGAGAGGGCAGATAAAATAGCAAAGAGGGCAATTCAAAATCCTATTAGTTTTACAGTTAAATTAAGTAAATCTGAGGCAAAGAGTATTGTTAAAGAAAAACTGATGGAAAAATGACAAAAAAGGTGGGATGAAGAAAAAACAGGAAGATGGTTTTATAAAATTCAGAAGAGAGTAGGAGAAAAAAGAAATGGTAGAAGAAATAGAAAGGAGGAAAGAGTAATAACACGGCTAAGGTTTGGGCATACAGCACTAAATTATACACTTTTTAAAATAGAAAAACATAATACTGGCAAATGTGAACACTGTGGAGCGTTAGACACAATTGAACATGTTATGTTAGAATGTCAAAAGTATGATAGAGAGAGAAGTTATATGAAGAGGGAATTTGAACATATTAAACAAAAGATTAATTTATTAGATATATTGAGGAAGAAATTGGGTAGTAAACAAATACAAATAGTTATTAGATATTTAAAAAGGACAAAATTATTTCATAGAATTTGATTATAATAGATGTGTGTGTGAATGTATGAATAATATAGAGGGGTAGAATAAATAGTAATGTATAAGTGTGTGTGTGTGTGTATATATAGTATTTATTTATAGACCATCTCGAACCACACTCCATACCAGTAAGTGGCGGTAATGCTACTATAAGTTTGTTGCCAACCGCCAGTAAAATCCAAGAAGAAGAAGAAGAAGAAGAAGCAGAAGCAGCAGAAGAAGAAGAAGCAGCAGCAAAAGAAGAAGAAGAAGCAGAAGAAGAAGAAGAAGAATGTGAACACTGTGGAGCGTTAGAAACAATTGAACATGGTATGTTAGAATGTCGTGGGTATGAAAGAGAAAGAAGTTATATGAAGAGGAAATTTGAACATATTAAAGAGAAGATTAACTTATCAGATATATTGAGGAAGAATTTGGGTAGTAAACAAATACAAATAGTTATTAGATATTTAAAAAGGACTAAATTATTTCATAGAATTTGATTATAAT
>JAVLVB010001249.1:193651-222817 GCA_032876305.1 Orestias chungarensis
CCTGCTCGCTAACTGCGCTAGCCTGCTCGCTAACTGCGCTAGCCTGCTCGCTAACTGCGCTAGCCTGCTCGCTAACTGCGCTAGCCTAGTTAGCAATCCACCCGGAAGTTGACGTTCTTCTTCGTGGGAGGAGGCTGTTGCTCAGTGCCACGTTGATGGAGACCAGTGGGGACGTGGAAAGCTGTCCTGAGATTCCGCAGCCGGGACCCGGTAGCCCGTTCTTCTGCTTGCACGGCCGCTATTCCTCGGAGCCTAATCGGAGCTGAACCCTGTCGAGTCGGGACGGTGCGTGGGTTGGTTCGTTTCTAGCGCGGCGTTCACGTCAAGAAGAGAAGGTAAGCCGCTTTAGAGAAGTAATGAGATCTGTGTGTGTGTGGAGGTCTCGGTGCTTTGGTAATGCACGGAACCAGAACCGGTACCGCTGACCCGGATAGTTAGGAAAGTTGACTTGTAGCCTTGCTGTCTCCTCAGCTGTTAGCCTCCGGCTAGCTCTGCTGTTGTTCATTTCTGAATCAAACGTCCCTGCTGTTCATTGTATGAATAACAGAAACCACGTGATTAAAAAATACATAAAAGGTGAGTGTACACCTTTAATTTGATACCAGACAGAATACAGTAGTTTGTTCCCCAGATCTACTTTACATAATAATTTGGTACCTTATGCAGACAGTCGCATGCAAAGTTTACTTTAAAACCCATTTTTTAGGGAGTTAATATCACTAACAGATGCCCTAATTTTACCTTTTTGTTCCCCATATAATGCAGTTTTAATTTCATTCCTTCCAATTCAGATAAAGTTATACTTTGTTTTTTTCTCAAATTCCTAATCAAGTCGAATTTATTTCATCGCGTTGGTGTGACAAGATGTGAAACAGTTGTAAAAGCCTTTTCATGGCACTATATGTCAAACCCAACCATTATAATTCAGTTAACATCCCTTCATATTGAGATATTTTTGCCGAAAGTCAATTAAAAGGAGATAGTTAATGCTGGCGTTTGTCTACCATCGTCTTTTTTCACCGTCTCTCTCTCTCTTGGCGGTTCACTTAGCAACCACGCCGGCTTATCGCTGAATAAACACGAGACGTTAAGAACCCTGCGTTTTCTTTCAGGATGAAACTCAAAGAGATCAACCGCACAGCCATCCAGAGCTGGAGTCCTGCTCAGCACCACCCGGTCTACCTGGCAACAGGAACATCCGCCCAGCAGCTGGACGCCTCCTTCAGCACCAATGCCTCATTGGAGTTCTTCGAGTTGGACTTGGCCGATCCGACTCTGGACATGAAGTCATGTGGGAGCCTCTCCTCCAATCAGAGGTTGAAAGGAAACCCCTCGGCACCACCGTAGCTGCTTAATTTAGCCTTTTTCTCTTCCCTAATATCCCACGTTCTCATTTTTCTCCAAAAGATATCACAAACTGGTGTGGGGGCCCTACGGCATGGACTCCCGGGGCCACGCGTCTGGTGTGTTGATCGCCGGGGGGGAGAACGGTAACGTCATCCTGTACGACGCCGCCAAGATCATGGCAGGAGAGAGCGACGTCGTCATAGCTGAGAGTGACAAACACACGGGGCCAGTGAGGGCCCTCGACGTCAACCACTACCAAGTATGAGCGATTCGGTGAACTATTAGCCTTTCAGCTAAGAAGTGTTCCTGCATTGCGATAAACCACCACAGAGCAGCACATACTTGTTTTGTGGTTGGACCAGAGCGTATAGTTTTCAGAAACCAGAGCTCAGTTCTGTCCAGGTAATTGAAGGGACCGTCTTCTTGCTGCGCTTTCAGTGACAAATCTTCTGCGTCACGTCTCTACTACCCCTTTTCCACCAAGTGCTGGTTCCTTGCTGGAGCTAAAGTTGGTTCACGGCTGGTTCCAAGCGTGAACCGACAAAGAACCGTTTGTTTTTCCACACACTGGTGCTGGCCGGAAAGCTACGTCATAACTTCGCTCCACGCGTACCCGTACCCAGTAGATTTAATAATAAAATAATAATGTATACTTTATTGATCCCATAGGAACTTGTTTTTGGTGTAAACCACACCGAGGCAGCCGTTTTGCAGGCGCCAGGTAGGCAGTAGCGCAAAGGGTCTTGCCTAAGGACCCACACTGGATGCTGTGGTGTATTTTTGCCCTGGGCTGGATTTGAACCAATGAGCTTTGGATTGGAAATCTGGTGACATTCCAATTGAGCTATCCAGCCGCACTATTTAGCGCCAAATCCAGCCGCCATAAGATCACAAGAACACTTTTTAAGCTTGTTAATAATTTGCTCACCACTGCGCTCAGACCCTGCCGCAGCCATCTCTCGCTGGATGTATTGGAACACCGCCTTGGTCCTTGAAGCCCCCTCAAGTTTCCTTTACACTTTGGTGGAGGACCAGACTGCGAGCAGGAAGTTTGTTTTGTTTCTTTTGTCGCACAAGCAACTCAAGTGTTGTTTAAAAACTGATGCTGTTTCCAAACTAATAGATGTTACGTAGCCACGCCCCCAGTACCTGACATCATCACATTGAGCCGGGTATTTCCTCCGACCCCAGAAAGAGTTGGTGCCAGCTGAGCACCAGTTTGGAACCAGTTTGGTGAGTGGAAACACAAAGAACGGTGCTAACTTTGGCTCTAGCACAGAACCAGCACTGGAACCAATTTGGTGGAAAAGGGGGTTACCAGGCTGCATGGCGATTACTGTATGGCCTCTTCGTTCCCAGGCTTACCTTTAAGGTGAACAGCCATGTTCTTGTAGGATTGCTGTTGTGCCGATATGCAAATACGCGTTGCCAGTCCGTCACATGGAAACGCAGAGACAAACACGTGTTGGAAAACCAAAGTTAGCTCAAAGTCAGGATGTTATGTGTCAGTGTGAACCAAGGACCAGGACAGAAATGTGGGGGGAGGACGTGGGGATGTAAATATGCCGCTCCAGATAACGGGACCAATCTTACAAGGATCCAAAAACTGAGGTGCTCTTAACAACTCTTGAAGAACAAAGATTTTAGGAGTGTTAGGATACAACTTTTTTCAATTCCGATGCAATTTTGATATTTCAGTCTTCAGTGTTACCCGATACCGACATCGACCCAATACGATATCAGTGCGAATTATCGCCTTTAAAATGTGGAACGTTAGAAAAAAGCCTTGATTAAGAGATCCTACTCAGAGAACCAATGGGTTAAATTAATGTTGAGCATTATTTAAACAAAGAAAGTCAAGTTGCACAATGATGGTGTGGGTTAAACTCTGAAACGGGACGCTTGTGTTGGACCGCCGATATCTGTGAGTTTACATATTATCCGATATTCATTTTTCTTTTAAAAAGCGTCGGAACGATTTCCAATATCAATTCCAGATCAGGGACATTCCCGAAATAGATGGAAACCTCTGGCTGTGGATGTCTTGTGTAACTTGTTATAGGTTGAAATGTCTTGTTTTTGCAGCTGTACAGCCCAGAAAACCTGTAACTCAGTCAATTCAATACTCAGTCAAGTCAATAGGTTATTTTATTTCTGTTCTTTTTTTCTGGTTGAATAAACATAATTTAAATAAATGTCCTGGTGTATATTGGTGCAAAGCAACAGCGCCACCTCTGTCACTGTTCAGTCCAAACAATATGGACTGCATTCACTAATTCAGGGACGCATTAAGACGTGGAAACTATTGAAAATGCTGATATTCTTGTAAGGCCAGCTTGTGTTATATGGAGTAAGATCGCTGTGAAAACGGTGTATGCCAAACTTTAACATTCGTATTCGTATTTATGTCAGTAAAGTTCTTGCACCCAAAATTCAGCTGAATCATTTGTGCATCTAAAAGCTGTGAGTGCAAAGTCTGATGAATGCAACTACAAATTCCTTCTTTCTCTGTGGACACGAATTCAACTTTGTGGGTATGAGTAAAAAAACTGCTACAGGGCGGAGTAATCGATCCGCGATCTCATCAAACATGGCCCGCTCCAGATTTAAAGATGGCGGAAGACAGTGGAGCGGGTGGAGCACCAGCCTCAGGTGAAGCATCACAGGTTAGATCAACATATATCTCTATATAAACAAGTGGTTTCTCCACCTGGAGCGGGCTGTGTTTGGTCTAATCGATCGTGGATCGATTTCTCCGCCCCGTCGACATCGCAAAAATATTTTACTCGTACCCACAAAGTCGTATTCATAAGACTTTGCACTCACAGCTTTTAGAGTCATACTCTCAGACTCACAAATATTTCAGCTGAATTTTGGGTGCAAGAACTTTATTGACATACAAAAACGAATGTTAGAGAGGTGCATACACCTGCTTGATACCTTTACTCCATTAAACACAAGCTGGCCTTACACGAGTATTCCTATCCCTTCAATATTTTCCACGTCTTAATGCGACCCTGAATTAGTGAACGCAGTCCGTAGCGACCTTACTCCATAGTGTTTAAGCTCATTTGTTTCTTTCAGTCAAACTTGGTTGCATCTGGTGGGAACGATTCTGAAATTTACATCTGGGACATGAATAATTTTGGATCTCCCATGACTCCTGGACCTAAAGCGCAGGTACAGTTATTCTGGCTAAAACCTTTCCGTCACCTCAGGTGTTATTCACCGGGTTAAACATCGCTGTTACCCCAACCATTAGAGTAGATTAGCTTGAGAAAGTCTGTGACTGTTTTTTACGTATTTGATTGTCTTGAAAGACCCCGGAGGACGTCAGCTGCGTGGCGTGGAACAAACAGGTTCAGCACATCCTGGCGTCGGCCAGCCCGAGCGGCCGGGCCTCGGTGTGGGACCTGCGGAAGAACGACCTCATCATCAAAGTTAGCGACCACAGCAACAGGGTAGGTTCTCGACTGAGCGGATACACAACCGTCGTGAGGTTGGTGAAGCAGCAGGTCTCACTCTGCTGGCGCCGTCTCCCGTGTCTGACCTCAGATGCATTGCTCCGGCCTGGCCTGGAACCCCGAAGTGGCCACACAGCTGGTCTTGGCCTCAGAAGACGACCGGCTGCCGGTCATCCAGATGTGGGACTTGCGTTTTGCGACTTCGCCCCTTAAAATTTTAGAGCATCACACACGGTAAGACCTCTGGTGACGCACGGGGCCGTTTCATTTCTCTGTTACCCCTTTTCCACCAAGGGCTGGTTCCGTGCTGGTGATAATCGGTTCACGGCTGGTTCCAAGTGCGAACCGACAAAGAACCGTTTGTTTTTCCACACACGAAGCCACAAAGCTACGTGATTACGTCGCTCCATGCGTATGCGTAGGTCACCTTTACCCAGTAGATTTAGCGCCAAATCCAATCGTCACAAAAACACAACACTTTTTAATCTCGTTAATAATTTGATCACCGCCGCGCTCGTAACCTCCATCTCTTGTTGGATGTATTGGAACACTGGTTTGGTCCTTGAAGCCCCCTCAAGTTTCTTTTCCACTTTGGTGGAGGACCAGATTGCGAGCAGGAAGTTTGTCTCCTCCTCTGACCTCTGCTCCTTTGACTTCAGGTCCATTTTGTTTCTTTTGTCGCACAAACAACTCCAGTGTTGTTTAAAAACTGCTGCTCTTTACCTGTTTACCTGCTAATAGTTGTTACGTAGCCCCGCCACCCAGTCCCTGACTTCATCACGTGGAATCGGTTCTGCCCTCTGACCCCAGAAAGAGTTGGTGCTAAGCACCAGTTTGGAACCAGTTCGGTGAGTGGAAACACAAAGAACCGGTGGTAACTCTGGCTCTAGCACAGAACCTGAACTGGAACCAGTTTGGTGGAAAAGGGGTACGGCAGGCTTGATAGTCGACAGTTTAGGTATGAAAGTTACTTCAATATTATTACAAGCAAAGAAGGCGTCTCAAAAGTAGATAAACACGTTTCATATGTGTAACTCCTTTTTTTCTAATCGTGTTTTACAGATTAGTGATTGAAGCTCGGCTTTCCTTTTATGTGTCAACGCTGACCGCTAGAAACGCTGTTGCTAATGTCTACGCACACAGGAATGTGGCATCGAGCCTTTAAAATGTACAGAAATAAAATGAAAACCTACATAGAAATTTAGAAATGAATGTCTACTCTTCTTAATAGTGAGAATGTTATTTATTTTTAAATCTTGTTACAGTAATATTGGAAGAAAACCCCCCCACATCTTTCATATTTCATTTTTCTTATTTGAAGTTCAACAAACTCTCAAGCAGCGAACGGTTAAGTGTGATTGTGACCCACTCGGTCTCTCGTCTACAGAGGTGTGCTGGCCATCGCCTGGAGCTTGGCCGATCCCGACCTGCTTCTGAGCTGCGGGAAGGACAGCAGGATTCTGTGCTGGAATCCAAACACAGGAGAGGTAACAATGTTCCTACTAACCAGTGTGTTTGTCCAAATATGTGTGTGTCTCTGTCTTTAAAAGCACTGAAACCTCATCTTTAAACAAGCTTTCATCGATGGATATGAGAGAAAATGACTGACTCAAATCCCCAGGTGGTGTACGAGCTCCCCACCAGCAGCCAGTGGTGCTTCGACGTTCAGTGGTGCCCGCGAAACCCGGCGGTGCTCTCAGCTGCCAGCTTCGACGGGCACATCGACATCTACTCCATCATGGGTGGCAGCAGCCATGCGCAGAGCCAGAGGCACGCAGATCAGGTGAGGCTATTATGTAGAGGCTAAGAAAACATTGAATGACGAGCCACACACAGATTGGAGTGGAGGGCATGTGACCTGCTGCAGCTTTCAGATTGGTAGCTGACACAGAGCCTTTCTACACCAGTATTGGTCACACATGTGAAATGATTGACAAAATGATTATTATTATTTAGGAAATTATTGGAGCACCGTGAAAAAAAACGCATCCCAAAATCGTGCTGCCTGAGATGGCGGTTTTCGCTTTAAGCCGATAGATCCATAGAGGCTATGCGCTGTCTTCCAAAATGGTGTTTCATCGAGTTTCAGGGAGCGACTAACTGAAAGTTGTGCCTAACTGTGAAGTTGAAGGAAGACGATGCATCGTTTTCAAATATTCCGCCAACGAAAATCTGTAATCCGTCATGCATTTGTATTCAAAAGCCCCAAATGTCCTCAGAAATCAGCTAATTAGTAAAAGTCTACATGTGCAGAATTGATGCATAAATTTGGCTAATATAATATAATAAGTTTAGCGAACTTGGAGTTGTTATGGTGATGTAATAGTTAGCCACTTGGACAGATACTCACACTAGATACTAATGACCTAGCTCAAAATAAGAAATATTATCAAGGGGATGCTAAAACGGCAAAATGAATTATACACACACGATGTAATCCAACTACAATTTCTAAACAACACCTCAACACAGACGTCAAACTTTATTATACTAAAAGTTGGGGCTTCATCGTGTATCTGTGAGAACTATTGTCAAGAACATTTGGCAAACATATTTGAACATAGCAAAAATGCAAAAGCGCTAAATAAATTACCTCCACTGCTAGGACATTAGCAGAGGTGTGGCCAAAACTCCTGTGTATATACATATAAACTACTCACAAAAACTTAGGGACATTTGGCTTTCGTGTGAAATTTGTGGAAAATGTAAAAAGTCCCCGCTACAGTGATATCATATAACGAACGTAGGACATTTAAGTAGAAGGATGCACTGGTGATTTCCTCATCTCAAACAATTTGTTGAAACAAAAGTTAACAACAATGTTCTGTACACCACAAAAAAAAATATCAACGTCTCAATAACTCGTCATGTGCCCTTGAGCATCAATTACAGCTTGACAACGACATCTCATGCTGTTCACAAGTCCACTCATTGTCTGCTGAGGCAGGGCATCCCACTCTTCTTGAGGGGCAGCCCTCAGGTCATTGAGGTTTTGGGGTGCAGAGTTTCGAGCCTCTACACGGCGACTCAGTTGATCCCACAGGTTTTCAATGGGATTCAAGCGCAGGCAGCTACATTTGAGGTACACCAGTCTCCAACAGCCGTTCCCTGATGATGCGACCCCGATGAGCTGGAGCATTGTTGTCCATGAAGATGAAATTAGGCCTGTGTTGTTCATGTAGGAGCACAATCACTGGAATAATGATGTTATTCAGGTAGTATGGGCTTGTCACTGTAACATTCTCAAAGTGTAGGGCAGTTCTATACAGACTGGACACACCTGCCCACACTGTGACCCCAGCACCACAAAAAGCTCGTTTGTGGATGATGCATAGCGCTTTCCTTGACGTCTCCAACATCGTTGGCGGCCATTATTTCTGCTCAACGTTAATTGTCTTTCATCAGAGAACAGTACTGAGGCCCACTGGCCCCTCGTCCAGCGTAAATGCTCCCTGGCCCATGCAAGACGATGACGCCTGTGCCTGCTGGTGTGGTCAGGTACCCTTGCAGGTCGTCTAGCACTCAGACCACGCTGATGTAAACGGTTTCGAATGGTCCGACGTGACGCTTGGGGGCCTTTCAACTCCCTTAAACGTGCCTGGAGTTGAGTGGGATTCATCATCCGGTTTCTCAGGGCATTGATCACAATGCAGCGATCATCAGCATGGGATGTGGCCAAAGGACGTCCACTTCTACGCCTTTCTGTAACTCTTCCAGTCTATCTGTATCTCTGTTGCAACCTAATGATGACACTCTGAGCTCAGTGGCCACGTCCGTCTGAGAACGTCCTGTTTGAAGCATTGTAATGGCCAGGTACTGTTGATCCATTGTTAGGTGTCGTCTTGGTCTCATGATGTCTCAATGTGAACAGCCTGATGAGGACAACTGTTTAAACACCAGCTGTAATTGAACCAGGACATTTATTGGTCGATTTTAGGATCAAACGCCTGTTGTGACTTTTGTCATTAAGCTCCTCATTAGAGAACAGCAACATGTGGAAAAAGTACTAAAACATTTAACAGTTGGACAGGTGCATTCAAAAGCTTAGAGAAGGTCACATTAAGTTCACCTGTTAAGGTTTGAATGTATTTTGGGCTCATCCTGAAATTCAACCCGACAGCCAAATATCCCTAAGTTTTTTTGAGTAGTATATATGTATATATTCTGAAAATGTAATAAACATGTGTTTTTACTTCAGATTTATGTGCTGCCTTGTCACATAAAATCTCTTAAAGTATGAACTGAGATTATGTATGTAAAGCGCTGTGGATTTATAATTTTTCTTACGCTGCTGGATTTTGTTTCGGTGTGTGTCCTTCTTGTTTCTGGGTTGCCACCTTTTTAGATCAGCAACTCCTTCGGGAACATGGATCCGTTTGGGACAGGACAGACGTTGCCTCCACTGCAGGTGCCTCAGACCCACACCGCTCCAGCCACAGTCAACCCCCTGAAGAAGCCCCCCAAGTGGATCCGTAGACCAGTGGGAGCCTCCTTTGCTGTGAGTCACAGTCAGTTTCATTACGTTTGTGGGGAAAACCTGCAATATATATATATTTAACATACATAATTTGTTATCTTGTAGTTTGGAGGGAAGCTGGTGTCGCTGGAGAACGCGCAGCCAAACCAGCCCGCATCCCACGTTGTTCACGTCAGTCAGGTTGTCACGGAAACGGCCTTTTTGAAGCGCTCCGATCAGCTGCAGGCCACGCTGAGCTCAGGCAGCTTTGCCCACTTCTGCCAGGAGAAGATCGGCACGGCCGAGACTGAGTTTGAGAGAACAGTTTGGTCCTTCCTAAAGGTATGAGCGTCAGCCGGAGCGTTCCCAAGGAGAAGCAGGCGGCAGACCGTTCACATTTCTGGTGTTGTCGTCGTCAGGTGAATTTTGAAAGCGATGTTCGCAGCAAATGTCTGGAACTCCTGGGTTACGACAAGGAGGAGGTCGCCTCGAAGGTGACCGAACGCTGCTTTGTTATTGTTCATGTGGACGGGTTTTAGTCGACGCTTTTCTTCCTTTTCATCTAGTCGTCTTGTGATAAACGTCACCATGTTTTACAGATTTCAGCCGCTTTAGAGAGGAAGCCTGCCGACATCCCTCAGGTAAAAAAAACAAAACATCTGCTTATAAATCAGCTTTTTTTCACAGCAAGATCCGAATCTGCTGCAAAAGGATCTTTGAACTGGTTTTTACTAAAGAAGACACTGAATCCCATATTGCTGTATCGACTGTGACTGACAGCTGACGGTGTTTTCTCGTTACTCGCCGCTCCTGAGCGTTCGTTCTTTTGCTCCACAGCTGGACTCGACCGCCTCCGCTTCAGCACAGCGTTTGGCAGACCTCGCCCTGGCGCCACCTGCTGACACTCCAGAGGCAGAGTTCGACCTGATCGCTGCCGCAAACCTGCAGCCCGCAGCCCAGCCGAACTCCTCTCCTGATCCAGACGGTGAGGAGCAAGTAGAACCAGAGGAGGTTCCCAACGGCGAACAGGACGCAAACATGGACCAGGAGGAAGAGGTCGATAAGAAGCAGGAGGAAGAAGAGGAGGAGAGTCCTCTTAATGAGGTACCATCTGATACAAATAATTTAGAGTCTGTATTTAATATTCCTGCACAAATTAAGCACTTAAATGCACCGTATGCATGCTGGAAAATATGTATTTAAAATAACTGCTTTGTATGAAAAGATTTATTGTCTTGCTGTCCAACCTCGGGGCCAGTAGCTCAGGTTGTTGCATACCGTTGGCGAGTCTCTATTAGGAGCCACTGAGGGGAGTTAAATCAATCAGAGGTTATGTCAGTCAAACAAACTTGGGTTCATTCAAGCGAAGGTAATGCGGTCGCATTGCGTAACTCCTGTTACAACAACAGCAAAAGGATCCCAGTTCTTTATTCTGTGGTTGCAAGAACTTCCCTAAATTGTGCAGGATGACTGTTTGTTGTCACTCGAGAGTTTAAAAGAAACGACGGACGGCCGATTCAATGGAAACCATGAATCCTTGGCTTCGAACAACCAACATGCTGCAACACGGGACTCTCTGAACTCTGTCCAAAACAACACTGATACCGTCTTGGGTTGCTTGCTGTGTCTATCCAACACGGTATTTCCAGTCAGACACAATGTAAACAACCCCTTTTTATATAAAAGAGTAACACACAAAATGCTTTTTTAGAGGGGTGATTGCCTAATTATCCAATGCAAATGTTTCAATGAAGATTTGATAACAGGAACAAAAACAGACAGTCGGTAAGTGAATAAAGGTTTAAAAAAGGTTACAGAAATATAAATACACTTAAATATAAACCATATATTTCTAAATATGTTTGTATTGAAGCCTAAAATGATAAATAAAGTGAAATACAATCAGTAAGACAACACATAACCTGTTTAGGTTGTCAAACAATAAAAAGTGGGAAAAATAAAACACCTGAATTGTTAGTATACTAAATATAAATAAAATAAAATGATTCACTCCGCAGGAGTAAATAAAACACAGATATTAAAGAGGCTTATTATTCAAAATTGACCCGTTTGAGCCTTTATATTATAATATTGCATCATTACATCATCAACTTTGAATCATTCTGGCCTGTTGGGGAAATCCTTGCATCTCTTCTGGCAGCCATTGTTTTAACTTTCATGCTACCTGAGTATAACCTAGTTATTTAATTGTGGTAAATTATTATATTATGTGGCCGGAAAATACATAAACCTTCCCTTGTACTTTATTGTGCTGCTACTAGATAAGATGAACTAAAAGAAGTCGGACTAAGATGATTCCAAAACACAAAGGTTTCCAGTGTGGACATTAAACATTTGGAGTTATGTGAACTTTCTGGCTCACATCTTTGTTGTTGTGACACTGTGGGGATTTTAGAAATACCAACAAAAACAAACAGAGGAAACATCCATCATGAACATTGCTCATCTAGTTGGGATCCTGTGACGATCCAGTCGGCTAACTTTGCTCAAATACGTTAAAACCCCTGCACAGATGTTGGCGTCCATTGTTACTTCCACAAACACTGCGCTGTTGTGTGACCTCGGCGTTCTTTGGTGCATGCCGGTTGGTTTGGTGTCATAAAAGGTTCCACATGAATAAATAGTAGTATGAACGACTTGGGGTGGGGCTGAATTCAGCCAAATATGGTAATTATGCTGCGTTCGTTTAACCTTTCCAAGCCGACTTGGACAGGACGTCACATTTCCACTTTGAGCGTTTTACTAAACTTTCCGACGTCCGACTCAGAAGACATTAAAAACACCAGTTTTGTTTATTTCCCATTCGATTTTAACTTCATTTCATTGTTTACCTTCTGCTAGCAACCCTAGAGACATTTAGCAACACCAGTTTTAAGCAAGTTTTCCCCCATACCCACAGTTACGGACGCAGAGAAAGTCATATGAGCAAGTGAAATCGTCATTTAAGCAAACATGGTGGGCCAAACATAATGAAAATCAATACTTACAAGTCACACTGGGCGCCAACGTCTTGAAATCCAAGTCGCAAATTTTTCTCGGAAAGAAAGAAAGACGTTCTCGGACGTCCGAGTCGGATGGATAAACGAACGCACCCTAAAGTATCAAGACCTTTTTAATTTGAATGCGGTCGATTAATCTTTAGGAGACCCGCATAGGCAACAGTATGAGCCTCTCTCCTTATTCCTGTTCAAAGTGATTACACATTTTGAAATAAAACATGTGGTACCCCAACACTACGCCTAGGGATACTCCGTAGTTTACGTTAAAAGTATTCTGATGAACATTTCTTCTTATTAAATTCACTGTAACGTTCATTTGGTTTTGTGCTTCAGGAGGTCACAGCCCAAGTGGAAGTGGAGGAGAGCAGCCCCGTGGCGACGCCGGCAGAGATCCCGCCTCCGTTTACTACTCCCGCAGGAGAATCAGGTCTCGGCGTCAATCCAGGTACCGGCGCTGTGGCGACGATTTCTGCAGAACGAAACTGATGTTTTATAGGTTTTATTAGGAAAGTTCCCATTTTTTTTGTTTCGTTTTTTTTTTTTTCCCACCAGATGTGGATGGGCTGATCACTCAGGCGCTGCTCACCGGAGACTTCGAGGGCGCCGTGGAGCTCTGTCTCCATGACAACCGAATGGCGGACAGCATCATCCTGGCGATCGCCGGAGGGCCCGAGCTCTTGGAGAAGACCCAGAGGAAGTATTTCAGCAAAGCAAGCAGCAGGATCACAAAGGTGACTTGTGAAGAAGAGAGGCTGCTGTACTCTGTGTTAAAGAGAGCCTGTTGTTCACCAAGGAAGTGTGTCCGTCCTGCAGCTGATCAGTGGCGTGGTGATGAAAGACTGGAGCGACATCCTGAAGGCATGCGAGCTGCAGAACTGGAGGGAGGCTCTGGCCGCTGTCATGACGTACGCTCAGCCCGACGAGTTCTCCTCCCTCTGTGGTGAGCCTCCATGCTTGTGTTCTTGCTTCACATCATCCCTCCTGTCCCTAGTGGCGCTCTCTGACTCCGATGCTTAACGCGTCTGCTTGTCAGACCTTCTTGGCAGCAGACTGGAGGCGGCGGAGAATCCCCAGCTCCGGTCTCAGGCCAGTCTGTGTTACATCTGCGCGGGGAACGTAGAGAAGCTCGTGTCCTGCTGGAGTGGCGCTCAGGACGGTCGTTGTCCTCTGTCCCTGCAGGTTTGTATGTTTGTCCTTACAACAGCATTCACCCATTTACGGCAGCAACTAACGATTATTTATATAATCAATTAATCGCTTTTTATTATTAATTTTCCCATATAAACTATTAAAACCTACTTTTCATTAAGAAAAAAGGACAGATTAGAAAAGCTGTCAGCTGCAATTTATTTGACATGGTTTAAAGGATGAAATGACCATAACGGTTTCTTATTTCTTTATTTTTAGGCAAAAAATACAAAACTGAGGTAGAATTCAATACAACCAATAGAGTTTGCAGCATTTTAACAAAAATCTCAGCCCTTATTATGCTCTACATTTAAATTAACATTTTATTTTGCCTTTATTCTGAATGTTCAGCAGAAGGCTGACTTAGTTAGACATTATTTTTACAAATAATATAAACTGCTGTCTCTACCAGCATGTTTAGAACAGAGTTTGTATGTGAGATTGTCTTGTTCCACATTTATTCGTTTATTGTTGCTTTTTTCCCCCTGAAACTCTAAATTAATATTAACTGACTTCATTAACAGCATTTAGCTGGTTTATTTTCTAATTAGGTCATTTTACCGCGGAGGTTCTTCCTCTCCCGCTTCAACTCCGACATGCTCAGATGTTCACCTCAAAAAGACGGTCGTACGTTTTCTTGCTCAGGGAAAACAAGGCTAACGATTGGCGGATTTCTTCTTCTACATTTCCAGCGGTACATCACAGCGTAGATTTTAAAAGAGTTTAAAACGAAGCATTCTGCTAAGGAAAGATTCATCGTTTTGTTTCTGTACTCAGAAATGGGTTTCCCAAAGGATCGTGCTGTCATTGCAGCAGATACAGACCCGGTTCAACCAACTCATCTCAATCTAAGCTCTGAATCCCAGATGGGTATCAAAATGCCCTAAATTTTGTGTTTATATTTCTATATTTAAAGGTTTCACTGAGGCAAACTGGCTCAACCAAGTTTAATCTAAAAGCTAAAATAATCCAGTTAATGTGCAATTCCCAAAAAAATGCAAACAGCTAAAATGTAAGTTTTTTAATCGCATCGAGGTTCCAACATGTTGGACTAGATGTGTCACTTAATTAGGATTTTTTTTTCCTTTAAGAAAAACTGACCATTTGCCTTAAGGGGATTCTGACTGATTATTTTTCTCTAAGGAGTTACAGTTTGTTAAAGTTTGACTTGTGTAAAATCGTGACTTTATGTTCTCGTCTGTTAGGGAATGATCTGTTCACAACATTTCAATCGTCGATTTTTCTACCGTTTGGCCTGACGAGAGTTTTGGAAATACTGTTGTTGCTTCTGTTTCATTCAATTCTTTTTTATTTTATTTTATTACAATCTAAAAAAAAAAGACGGCTTGTGGAATTTATAACGTAATCAAGTTTACTTGTGTGTTTAAAGCTTTAGAAAAAAAAGTGGAAAACCAAACGGATAGTAGAAGCGGAACATGAAACCTTATCAAGTTCTTTCATAAAAATGAGAACCTGCTGGTTGACTGTTCCGTCCATTAAATTATTCTTTTTATCATGTGCCTCAGGACCTGGTGGAGAAGGTGGTGGTGCTGCGTCACGCAGGGGAGCTGACCCAGCGCTCCGGTGTTGCTGCCATCGGCCTCCTGCTGGCTGAGAAGATGAGCCAGTACGCCAACCTGCTGGCCTCTCAGGGCAGTCTGTCCACGGCCATCGCCTACCTGCCCGACAACACCAACCAGGTGGCACAGCTGCAGCCTAAGCCGGCGCTTTCTGGGAGTTTATTCAACTGAGCTTACATCACATTTTAGTTAAGTGGAGCTCATGTGATTTCCTTCTTCCGTCCAGGTTGCCGTCCAGCAGCTTCGGGACCGTCTCATCCAGGCTCTGGGACGGCATGCAGCTCCAGCACAAAGCAACAGAGCTGCGCCTCAGCCGCCCGCGAGAGCCCCTCAACCCATATCAGGAGCGCCAGCGGCCGGGCCTACAGCTGCTTCTGCCCAACTTCAGCCGCAGTACTACCAGCCGGTATGATCTCCCACGATCAACCTAACGACCCAATCATGGCGTGAAGGGAACCAATCATGTGAAGTGTTTTAGAGGCTGTGGTTTTAATACAGCATGACTCCTTTCTATAGGTAATACATTTAATAGGTGAAGGAACTTTCTGCTCTCGTTTAAACTTGGGCACTTAAACAGTTGTATTATCTGTCCGTTGGTCATTAAGGGTTTGTTGTTTTAGGAGGGGTTGTATAATAGAACATTTTTAGTTCCTCAATGCTTTTCAGAATCAAAGGAAACATTTCTATTGTGCTATTAAGCTAACGCGTTGAGCAAACACGTTTGTGGGAGAATTTGCTAAATGTAGCTTTTTTTGCAAAGCTCTAAACTACATGTCCACCTGAATGGACCGTTACTACAAAGCCGTATGAAGGTGGCATCATGCTGCGTGTTCAATGGCGGACACGACTAACTTTAGCTTTAGCTGACGCTAATGCAAATACGCTAAATACAATCATATACAGCGTGTGTAACATCATAATATGTCCCCCTTGGCAGGGTCAAATATGTTGTTGCACACATGCCTACAGATTTCGCTCACAGTTTTATTGTTGCTGATTTTTGTCGCACAGTATATTTTAATCTATTCACTGTAAAACTACAGGCTATACAGACAGCAATGCATTCTGGGTACGTGATGAACATCATTCGCTGCAACCGCATCACGGGTGGAGAGGAAACAGATCGGTCTTTACCCGCCTAAAAAGAAGAGCGTAAAAGTAAAAAAGTCTGACCGCTAAGATAATCCTTAACGGGCGTAAAACTGAACCTTATTCAGCTGAACGTTTACAAATGAGAATAACTTTTATTTTGTAATGACGCTTTACCATTTCAGTTCTTACTTCTTTACTGTTTTAAAGCTCTTTTTATTTCATGTGCGTATACTCAAGTGAGGGGGCGGAGTCTTATCTGTGGGGCGACGCTGGTCAGGGTTGGTGGTGAGCACAAATCTTCATGACCGATCACAGTAAAGGATTTCCCAGGCTGTGTTCTGACTGATCTGTTTAGCGGGCGACATGGAGGACATCAGAGAACTGCAGGACGAAATGCTAACCAAGACGATTGGCGGCTTCTCTCAACATCTCTGATACGGTTCATTATACTTAGGCCAGCACTCTGAATAAATGGAGAACACTAGCTAAACCTTTTCTCCCCAAGCACAAGCAGACGCGGATAAGTCTATAAATACATATGTATACGTGTATATATATATGTAGAGTTTAGGGGGGTTTGGTGCTACCCCGGCCTCTAGCTCCGCCTCTGCTAAGAGTGACCGGGAGACTCGATACGCGACACCGTAAGCATAAGCCGGCTAACGCAGAGCTAACGTAGAGTTAGCGTGCTTAAATGCGCATCAGTTTGCTGCCCGGTATGTGAATCTAAAGACAACCAGAAGGATGGATGCTGTCATCTACTTCCTTTAATGCCGTGCGATCGACACGCGCTCCGATCAACGTATTGGGCCCCCCTGGTTTAGAGCAGTAGGATTATCTTGCAGCCGGGGCCAAACTGGAGTGTTCGAGTCTCCCAACCGGAGATCCCTCTGACTGCTCAGGTACTCCATGCAACCCCACTTTTAAAAGAGAGCTATCCCTTTAAGTCGACTTCATGGCGGCGGTATTACGGCTGTGTTTGGTGCATCCTCTTCTCTCTCTGCACCCTCCCTCCCACGCTGTGGCCATCATTCCTCTGTGGCATCACCCTGTGTCTCTGTTTGCTTCAGGTGAGGGCTGCCTCCACCGTCACCTCCTGGAGTAACCAAACTCCAACAGCCCTCCTAAATGTCCATCCTCCTCCTCCTCCTCATGTAGGCAGCGCCCCAGACCAGCAGGTACACATACAGACCTCCATCCCCGACTTTGATTTGTTAGAGCGAGCCGCTCCGTCACGGCTGAACATGTCACTGAATAAATGTGCAGGGTCTGCGGTGACGCCCTCTCCTGTAGCCACAAGCCGCTAAGCCACTTCCTGTGGAGCGTTTCCTCTTTTTTGTTTTTTTGTGGTGTTCTGATTATTCCATTTGTTTTCATTTCACACATCCAAATACCTGCTGTCCTCTCTTAATGCACTGAATTGAGTTTCAGTGAATCGGAGTAATTAATTTACGCTCTTTTATTGCGGTAGCTGTCGCTGAATTTGTCCGAATTTTTGTAGGCGGAGCCTCCGAACCCCACGTACGGCCTGCCGGCCTCCACCACGCCGACGGCTCCTTCGGCCTCCTCCACTCCTGGCTACATGTACTCCCATCCGTACCAGCGTAAGTTTGACATCGAGAGACCTCCCTGTCTTAGAAGGATGTTCTCAACGGCATTTGGGTTTCTTATTTAGAATAAAAAAATTAGTTCTATGTGATGCAGTTACCCTGATCAGGCATAACATTATGACCAGCACTGATGCAAACTTACAGGGCTGCAGCCCAGTGTTGCTTTCTACTTGATGGTGCTTTTGAAGAGGCTTCTTAGATCTGAATGATGCGATGGCCTCTGTACCTCTGTGTTTGTTTGTTTTTTTATCTCCCTATCCAGCGTTTAGCTCCTAATTCCCTTCAAATTCGATAAATCTTCTCTTCTATCACTTCAGTTCTCTGGAGAAGCATCTTGGAGTAGTTTAGCTCTAATGAGATTTAAAAAGTCTCTCATTCCTTTAATTATAAATTTACCACTTTTGACACTAACGATGATTAAAAAAAAAAAACTACTAAAGCTGAGAATCTGTCTCAGTAACTGGAAAAATGAATCTGACGTATCTTAAATAGTTTAGCAAAGAAAAAGTGTGGAAAATATGAAACTTTTCTGTAATTATGGTCTTTCTTCGGTGTTTCTAGGACTGAATGTTCCTTCAAACCACTAAAAGGTCCCAGGATCGGGAGATATTTACGGGTATTCATTTTACCCATCAGTGGTCGTAATGTTATGCCTGGTTAGAGTGTCGCTTAGATACTGGGAGTTTGTTCAGACGTTTACACGATGCGTAACGTTTGACAATATTATCACACATCAGATAAAAAACAGAACACGGGCCTCAGCGTTGAGGACGTGTGATTTAAACGTTACTAAATGATGACCAGATTTCCCGATTCCATAAATAAATGTTTGGTTCAAACCGTAATTTGAAACATCTTTTAAAATGTTTTTCATACTTTGGCACCGTTAGCCTGTCCAGACACGTTTCCGTCGAATGTTTTACTACTATACGTTAAGTACCAACCCACAAAACAAGGCAGCTCGACGGCTAGTGAGCGCTTTCACCTCCGTTCTGAAACGCCTGTACGCTGTAGTTTGCATGTGCAGCGGACTTTTTTTTTCACTAACAGAAACTTCCTGTGTACCCAACCCAGCCTACCCCCAGGTCAACCAGTACCCGCCTGGCGCTGGGGGGGCTCATGTCTATCAGCCTCTTCAGTACTCCTCTGCTGCTCCTCCCGCCGAACCCTCCTCGCCTCCTCACCCTCCCGGCTTCCTCTCTCAGTACACTCACCCCGTCCCGTCTCAGCCGGCGCCTCCTCCTCTCTATCCTCCTTCCAGCCAGGGCATTTCCTCCTGTCCTCCCTCTCAGCCTCCTTTCCTTCCCGCCTCCTCTTCCTACTCCGCTCCGCCGTCTTCCGGAGCGTTTTTCCAGCACGGCGGGCCAGGATCTCCCGTGTCGTACGTGTCTCCTCCTCCTCATCCTCCGCCGAGCGGACTCTCAGGTACGCAGCCCGGAACAATCCCCGCCTCTAAGAGAACAGGTCTGCATGTCTCTGATCATCCTCGCCGTCCTGCTAACCTGCTCACTCAGCCTCACAGCGAGTTTATCGAGAGGGAAACTCATAAAAGTCTCCAGTAAAGGGCGATCTTTAGACAGCTGGAGGCAACAAGCTATTTATAATTCAGTTCAGTTTTTTACTGATTCTTTGCAAACCTTAGAGTAGCAAACGTTTGATGTGTATCAGTAAAAGCAGTGGTAACAATTAAAATTGTTATAATAGTATTGAAAATAATCATAGGACAGAAAATAATTAACTAGTAATAAGAAGAAAATGGTGTTAATGATATGAAGATGATCTGCACGGCTTTGTATTGGTTAGGGGATGCACTGATTTAAAAAAACTAACGGATGTTTACATTTCCTCTAAACTTTGGACATCCTTGTAAACACGACATCTTACCGTGTCTCTGCTTCAGTTAAACGCCCTAAAGTCTGATGCGGCATCATTCTTTGTCGGTTGTTGCTGAATATGTTGTGCGTCCCTAATTTAAATAAAGAGATGCAATGGAGTCTACATCGATTTTCTAATTTGAATGGAAGAAAAAAAGTCCTGTGTATTAAATCAGTGATTGATTTTTGTTTTTTTTTGGTTATCAGAAAACAATCCGGCGAATAAATCCTGATTTAGTTCAATGACAAACGAGCAGTTAACAGATGATTTTAAACACACAGGATTTAACCACGAAATTCATTTACATGATGTCTCTGAGGTTGAAGCCATCTTCTACGTTTGTGTAAGATTGGCACACCTTTTTCTAATTTTATCAATCGTACGGTGTGTGTAAGTACCAGCAGTATAATATCGAATAATTCTGAGAGTACATAAAAGTTTATCAAGCAGCAGGTTCGCAGCTGAGGAGTGTGTTGTCTCTCTAGGACCCCAGAATGGCTGGAACGACCCCCCGGCTCTGACCCGGGCACAGAAGAAGAAGGTAAGTCTGCATTTTTTCTTTTTTTATTATTTACAAGCGCCACACCTCTCTTGTAGACCCAAACCTGCTCCCATCGGCCTGATCTCTCTCTGCATATCAAGTCTCAGAGGTTTTTCCGCTACCCCAACATTCAACTAAGGCTTTTTGGCCATAACCAACTTCCAACAGTGTGAATGGTCCAATTCAGATCTTTTCAGCATAAAAGAAAATCTGATTCTTGCCACTTTGATACGTAATAATAACTCAAATGAACAGAACTTTTACAGACCGAACAGTGACGTTGCATCTTATCCTACCTTTGTGCGCCAGAAGAAGCCGGACGTGCTAAATCTGGCCTAAATAAAATGGCTGAAGCCACTTTCCTATCCTCCCTGTCACCTCAGGGCGGTACGGTCGGCTCCCGCTGCGCGAAAACTTTAAAAGGATTAAACTATGGCGGCATCCGTTGTTACGTCTGTGAACTCTGCGCCGCTGTCGTGACGTCCACGTTCCCGTTAACCGCTAACGTGGAGCTTAATCTGTGGCATGAGCGAACAGGAAAATCTGACTTCAGCTTGAAGTCAGAGTCGAGCGTCCAAACCTGCCGCTTGTATGTAGCCTAAGAGAAACGGAAGAATCTGCTCCACCTGCTTCCATCTCCTCCCCCTTCATGTCTCTCTACACGCATGCGAGGATGTGGTTTCACACTGAAATCAGAGAGGAGGACAGACGCGAACGTCTGGGTGGAGAATCCTTCATATTTCCTAAATTAGGCTGTAATGTGAGACCACAGAAGATAATATTATGATCAAGAAACAGGAGGCAGTGATGAAACAGTTCTCCTCAGGGTTTATATTTAGTTTAGTATGTGCTGTTCTTTTTTTGACCCATCCCATAACTATAGATCCTAAACTCCAGCTTTCACAATATGCAGCAACTCTGGATATAAAGACTCAAATTGCGATTCATGCAGGTTTAAAATTGGTGCTCTGGAATTAAATATTTGAAATAGTTTGGGTTGTTTTTCTTTGGTAAATGTAAATTAGTTAAATAAATAATAAAAAGGTTTTCTAATGTAAGACGTAAAAATCCTGAGAGCGGCTGTGAGTTGATCTGTCTGACCGACGCTAACCTGCCGCCCCTGCTGAGCTGGATCTCACTGAGGCTAAACTCAAACCTTTCACCTCTTTTTTTTTTTTTTTCATCCAGCAGGTTCCAGAGAACTTCACCCCGCCCGCTCCGATCACTGCTCCCATTTTCACGCCGCTGGGCGCCGACCCTCAGGCCTCTGGGGCGCCTCAGGCCCCGTACTCGGCCGTGCATCCGACGCAGGTCTCGGGTCAAGCCGCCAACTCCAACGCGGAGGGCGCCCCTGGAGCTCCAACCGGGGACGCCGTTCAGGTATTCGCTCCGCGGGCGACGCAGAATCCTTCCGAGGTTTCGCTCGACTAATCGGTGCCTCGGTCTCCTCAGCTTCTCCGTTCCCTCCCTGCGGAGAAGATCGGCAAGAAGCCTATCCCTGACGAGCACCTGGTCCTGAAGACCGCCTTCGAGGGCTTGATCCAGAAATGCTTGGCTGCGGCCGCCGACCCGGTGAGTTTGCTGAGGAGCCGCGCCTCGGTTTGAAAAGCAGGCGAACCCCCTCGTCTTTACGCGTCTGTTGTTATCCGTGCACAGCAAACCAGGAGGAAGCTGGATGACGCCAACAAGCGCTTGGAGGCGCTGTACGACAAACTCAGAGAGCAGACGGTGAGGTTAACCGCTTGACCTGCTTGAACCTGAACTATCATCTTATCGCTCCAGAAAAATCGGGATTCTGCGATCACAGATCAAGGAAAGGGCGCCGAATATGCGGGTTTGCGCATGATTCTTAAAATTCATCAGTAGCAACTAAGCGCAGAAATCGCAGTTATGTAAATTCTCCTGATTTTGCTGATCCTGAATTATTATTATTTTTGCACAAATCCGAAATAATTTATTATTTTCTTACTTTTGACTGAGATTTTTTTATACCTAATCAAGGTTCATATTTTGTACTTTTCCCATTCATACTACGTTATACATGACCTTAAATGGTCCCAGACTCTAAGTTAGCATAACGTGACTAAATAACTGGCTCAGCTCTGCTGCTATGTTATGTCATGTTTGCTGCTTTCTATATGTGGGAGAAACTTGTTAATTCTCCTACGTTTGTAAACAACAATTCCAAAGTTTTTCGCATCTTCATCGCAGAAAACATGACCAAATGCAGCAGAATTGACTGCAAAATCAAGGACTTTTGCCTGCGTTTTTTCTGTGGGGACCGTTAAATGATTTAGACACATAGATGAATCAGGCAGCAACACAAGACCCCCCCTACTATAATTTAGAGAACTGCATTCATCGCCTGGTTGTAAAATGTTCGTCCCGACTCTGTGTTTCGTCTCCTCAGCTCTCTCCCGCCATCATAGGAGGTCTTCACAGCATAGCGAAGACCATCGAGTGTCGGTCCTACGCCGAGGGCCTCAGCATCCACACCCACATCGTCAGCAGCAGCAACTTCAGCGAGACGTCCGCCTTCATGCCTGTACTGAAAGTGGTGCTGACGCAGGCCAACAAGCTCGGCGTTTGAGGTCCCGAGCAGCAGCTGAACCTCTACGGGGAGATGATTGTTCCAAAATTAGAGAACGCAGTTTGAAACCTTTTCTTTTTTTTTTAAACCAAGCTGCACAAACGGCACTCTTGGTCAGATTTTATGTTTTTCTAAGGGCAGCAAGAGGACAAAATCCTAACATTGCGTACAGGCCGACCGATACAAACGCTCCAATCAAACAGAAAAACATCATCATGTGGAACATAATCTGTTATTTGCAATTTGAAAAGAAAAAGTGAATTTCCTGTTATTTTTAAGGTGTTCAATGCTTTCAATAATGTTGGAATCAATATTTTTGTCCATCGACCGTGTCTGTCACTGGGAGCTTTGATGGATCGCGATGGAAAGTGATTTCTGAGAATTTTCAACCGTAACGATCAGCTTTTCTTTGTGCCATTCATGTTTCTTTTTTTTGTTTTTTATGGAGCAACTCAAACAAGCCATGCGGTCAGTCGCGCTCAGCGGTGAGACTAAATAGCGATTCTGCACCGACCTTCGCGTAGTTCTGAGAAATGAGCGTAAATCAGACGCGTCGGGACGTTGATTAATATGCAAACTTTTAATTTTTAATGCTGAACTTACAAAATTTTAGGAGGAAAAAACAAAAGGAATTGAGTTAAAGAAGCAAACGGGTAACCAAAACAAATCAGTGTTATGATTTTGCAAATTTAAGCTACAGTGTGATAAGTATTAATAGTACACTGCTGCTGCATGCTTTAAGCTCACAATTCATACTTTAGATTAAGGAAATCTCGGCTTGTTTACCTTTATAATCTCCTGATAACTTCAAGTCTATGAAATCCTTTGTTTTCGTAATTGACATGCAGGCCACATTGGTTTGTGTTAGATTTGCAGACAAAAAAAACACGTTAATAAAAGAGTATATCTGAACTAAAAACACAAGAAAACTAATATAATCGATGCCGGCTGTTTTTTTTACATGTACGTTTGTATTCTCACTCGTAATTTCTCTTGCTTTCACCACTGATGTCGCCGCGGTCGGACCGGCGCGTCCAGCATTGTGTTTTTTTTTTCTCTTTTATCTGTTATTTTCCCGTTTGGCTTTTTAGAGGCGTGATCGCAGAGGCTCGACGGCGCCCAATGAACTTTAACGAAACACAAGCTTTTATCGTACTTGGACGCTTGCATGCTCACACACGTGTTCGACTGTCTTCGGGGTGTTAGACGTAATTATGTGCTGATTAATCTGACCTCAAAGGGAAACTGGAAGGAGGCTTTCATTCCAGCGATGATGAGGAGGAGGAGGGAGGGTGCTCATCCTCACTTTTTGTTCTTGAAGAAAACAAGTCTTTGTTTTTTGACTGACTACAGGCAATATTTTCAATAAATAGTATTTATTTACAAAATGCCTTGTATGTTGTTTTTGTTTTCTTAACTCTGTAGAACTTCCCTTGTACATTTAAATACTAAACGTAATTACACATTTAGATTTACAGTCATATCAACCCCCCTCCCCCCGGCAGATGTGTAAATCTGTTCAAAATTAGGGTGATGGCATGACTGAAAATAAATTAGTAATATACCAGCAAAAAAAATAATAATTTTGTTTTTGCTCTAGAAAATAGAAACTGCGAAGTTCGAAATCACTTCCTCAGTTTAATAAATATTTTTTTATATGCAAAAGCAGAGAAAAAAATGCATTTGCTTGCAAAGTGTGCCATCAGCATCTGATAAATCAACCCTTTGCTTTCCGGTTTATTTGCTCCAAACACAAAAATAGAAGCACGCCTTACTTGTTTTGTCTGTTTTTTGTAACCTATGAAAATGTAAGTAAGGAACAATAATAAATATTTGCTTACGAAAATGCCTTGTTTTTTTTTGTTTTGTTTGTTTTACTCTGGAGAACTTCCCTCATACACTTAAATCTAAAATAATTCTGCATTTAGATTAAAACAGTCATATCTTTACGTTAAACGAAGGCTTCCAACATTAAACGCTTACAGAAGCTAAATTAGCAACAACACCAGAGCAAACCTGCAAACAAATTTAAAAAATCCATCATGTTTTTTGTTACTAGAAAATAGAAACTGCAAAGTTCGACCTCCTTCTACGTATAAAATGCTTTAATGCTCATTTTGAGGAAAAAGCATCAATATGCTAAAAAAAGAGGGATAAAAAAGCATTTGGTAGCAAAGTTTGGATTTATTGAAGTACTTTCTGTTTCTTACAGCAAAGCGTAGCGTCAGCATCTGATAAATCATCACTTTGTCTTTTGCCTTCTATGTAACCTTTACATAGAAATCCTTCCTCGGGTTAGAAAGGAAAGACTGCTTTACATTTATGCATCTAAATGAGGTACAGTTGGAAGTTTCAACAGTGAGGTTATGGAGGGTTATGTCGTCCCTTTAATCCATTTAGTCTACATTCAAATATATTAGGAAATGTTTATGAGCCCAATAAACTGTTTAAATTACACACAATTATTAAATAAAATCATATATTAGGACCATAAAAGGCTTTTATCGGTTGATATAGTACGCTAACATTTATGTATTTTAAATAATTTCTTCAGTATTATCATATTAATGCGTTTTTGTTTGTTGTTTTTCGTCACAGAAACTAAATGAGCCAATCGGGAACTTTTCTTTGCCGTCTCCAGGCAGATTCTTTAGTTCCTCTGTGTCCCTTTAGAATAATAAGAAAATCCCATGTAAAATCAAACATGATCAGACCTTTATACAGCAGGTGGTAGGGTGTGGAGGTGGGTGGGGGGGGGCTTTTCTTGCCCTTCTAACACCCCGTTTTTCGCTCCGCCCATGCACCACTTTTTTTTTACGGCTTTTATTTTGAAAGCGCGACCTTAAGAGGCAAACATCCTTCTTTTAGTCAAAGCAAGCCCAGCCGGACTGGAGAGGACCACCAGCAGAGACGGGTAAAGTTTTCGCACCCCTCTCCCTCGATGTTATCCCAGTAAAACGAGACGTTAGATTTCAGCCCCACAGCATGATGCTGCGACCACCGTGCTTCATAGTTGGCTCACTGCTCTCACTGGAAACGCATTTCTTTAGAAAAGAAACAAAGCAGCGGGTTTTATTGTTTATTGCAACAATAATGTTGTAGGCATTTACTTAAAAAAGTGTGTTTAACCCATATCTGTAATTTTGATCTTTTATTTTTATTATTCGAAAAAAATTACACAGAAACACAGAAGTAGTATGTATTCAATTATTCTTCTTTCTTCTTGTTTTTTTTTTTAAAGTAATATTTTATTTTTATTGATTTTATTTTCCTAGTGAGACACATACACGCTTTGGGGTTTGGGAATAGGTGTTGCATCAAGTTCTGCGACCACAGGGGGCGATCGCGTACATTCCTCTGCATGTACGTGTTGACGTGCAGCGAGAAGAAGAAGACTTACGTAAACTGCGTAACCACCAAAACAACAGGAAATTACGTAAACTGCGTAACCACCAAAACAACAGGAAATTGTTGTCCCACTGTGGAGCAACAGAGCCATTCTATGTGGTAGAAGATCTATATTTATAAATGATTGGTGGAATAAACAAATCTGGCGAATTACTCATTTATTGGATGAAAATTGTGATATCTTAAATTTGGAGGATTTTAACAGGATTTATGGAACTAACAAGTTACTAGAAAGTTGTGCGTAGTTTAACTAAAGTCCTTATTTATGTTAGTTAAGAACAGTATATCTAATTTCTCTACTCCAAGACTCCATAAGATTCAAATGGAGCATGTGGACACTAGACATAATAAATGCACCAATAGGCTCTTGAATCTATATTCTATATATTACAGCAATATTCTCTTACAGCCTTTTAACAAATCTATGATAACCAAAATTAGGACAAAACATAAAGAATTACAATTTAATAAATAACATCTATCCTTCAAATGATTACTTAAGAGAGAGATTTAAATTCAATGTTGTGAATTGTGGTTTTTTTACACTTCAATTAGAAACTACTCAACATTATGAATTTATGAATGTAAAGAGGTACGAAACCTATTGGATCCACTTCGTCACTTTTTGTAGTCTAGATCTATAAATGTGGACTTTATTTCTTTACAAATAATTCAGTTCGGTTTATATATCAAATAAAAAAAGTGGGAATTCTTAGTTATTGTTTTGATGATTTTAACCAAATATTATATCCATAAATACTTTTATGCAAAATGCTTCCTCTCAATCTCTGCTCTCAAAAACCAACTTTCCACCTTTAACAGATGTTTGGAAAAGATGCAGAACTCAAAAGCAAATAAATTGTATGATTTAATGGAAGAATTTCAGTTAGTAGCCCCTCTTCTTAATAATTTACTATTTTTGACCTTTCCTTATTATTATTGTTTAACTTTTTTTCTGTTTTGTAATGTTTCATTTCTTGTCGTAGCCTCTGTTTTCTATAGGTGTTGTTAATAGGAGTCGTGATCTTATTTGTTCTTGTGATGTTCATTATTGACGTATTGTTGGAAATTGTCATTGTTATTCTTTATTTCAATAAAAAAATTATAAATAAACAAAAAAAACAACGAACAGGAGATTGTAAAAAAAAATTCAAATATCATCTATTTTTATTTGCCTTTATTTTGTCGTCTAAATATTTAAACCAACTATAAACCCATCGTTCAATAAATCGGTAAACGATAAATAAATGTTTCCAAGCACTTTTTTGGGCGGGGGAGGGAGTTTCAAAACGGTTTATAGTATTTCTGCCCCCCAACTCAGCTCTCATTTAATATAAAATGATCCCCTAATAGCCATTTTCACACAGGTCACAGATTATAATGGGTCGCAGAATTTGGTGTAACACCGGCATAGATCTGGGACCCCTGATAAACTCGGATCAGATGGTGCTCCAACAAACTCCACCATAGAACATGGCTGGTGCCATTAAGATTCATTAGTTATGGCATTTAAACACGTTCACTGGGCTTTAGGAGTAGAAATGAGTTCAGTGTCTTCGTCAAAATAATAAATTATTTATTTATCCCTGGGGAAAAATAATTGCGTAACAGTTGCACCCACTTAAAGAACATATAAAAGGAAGGGAATAAAATAATACTAATAATAAGTGTAGGCCATGTAAGAAAAAGGTAGGCAATCATTTGAATATTTAGATTATATACCAAATTGAATAGATAATCTACAGATTGTGATAATATTTGAACAGATCCACCATAGAGGGAGGCAAACATTAAGGATTGATAGGAGTGTTCTCCTTTGGTGCTCTGTGGTGTGTTTTCATGGAACCATTCTTCATTCAAATAAAGTTATACTGTTTTTTTTGTCAATTCATCATCAGATGAGCCAACATGTGGAGCTGTAGACCACTAGTCCTCTTGCCTCCCATCTTCTCTGTGTTCACCGCTGCTGGGCTTTGGATGGTGTAAGTTTGTTTTCCTAAAACCCTAAAGAGATGCAACCTAAATAATAAACTGAGGGAAAAACACTATAAGTACAGAACAGCACCTATCTGAAAATTTGGGCCAATACGATGTAGCGGCCCCACAAATCCTGCTCTGGGTCACTATTTGTCACATGACCAATGCCCTTCTCCTGAAACACAAACAGCAAAAAGAGGGACTCCAAATTCAGCTGTTATCGGCCCAGATTTACTTGTCGGACACAAAACGATATTTCGACATCGCCCCACTCAGAAGTCGCTGTCAACATCTTTTAAATCTCTGATGTGCTTTTGAGATGGACTTTGTTCAGAGTTTCTATAGCGTGAAGCTTCAAAGATCAATTGGCGAAAAATATTTTCCTATATATATCAAAAATCAAGAATCAGTTTATTTCTATAGCGCCAATTTACAACAGATGTCGTCTCAAGGCACTTCACAGAAAATCTATTAAAATCAAAGATACATCATAAACAAATCAGTTTGAAAAAGTTTCCAATCTAAGGAACCCCAGCAGATTCATGGAGTCATGAACTTGCAGCATTCACTCCTCTGGAATCAGCCGACAGAAACAATGGCTTGTGTTGTCGTTGACTTTACAGCAATCCCTCATACTGAGCATGCATGTAGCGACAGTGGAGAGGAAAAACTCCCCTTTAACAGGAAGAAACCTCCAGCAGAACCAGGCTCAGTACAAGCAGCCATCTGCCACAACCGACTGGGGGTTTGAAAAGACAGAAAGCTAAATTAGAAGTACAGGATACTGAAATAAAAGAGTTTATAGCAGCAGTTGTAGAGCGTCACTGGAAGCATCTCAGCCCATGTTCTCATCCAAGAAGCTGTCTCAGCTAACAGAACGCCAGCCCAGGTGTGGTTACTATGGAGAGAAGAACACTAAGAGAAAACAAAAGGTTAACAAGGTTGAAATAACGGTAACTAAGCAGATTGGACAAAGGAAGAAAGTAGCAGAGAGAGAAGTGGTCAGATTGTCCTCCAG
>JAVLVB010001249.1:237444-273755 GCA_032876305.1 Orestias chungarensis
GCCCAGTCGTCCCAGCGGGGAGAGACTGTCCGAAACTATAGTGATGAGGCTGATGGAACCATTCATGGACAAGGGCAGAACTGTAACCACGGACAATTTCTTTACATCATTGTCACTTGCACAACGACTGCTTAGCCGGAAAACCACAATCCTCGGCGCAGTCAACAAGAGTCGTCGGGAAATTCCTCAATCCACTAGACAGATGGACCGCACTGAATTCACCACTCGGGTGTTTTCAACCATTGGTGCCACACTGACAGTGTATGCACCCAAACGAAAGAAGGCCGTCTACATTCTCAGCAGCATGCACAGCGTGGTTGAGACTGAGGATACCAACAAAAGGAAGCCAAACACGGTCACACAATACAATCACACAAAGTGTGTTGTGGATGTAATGGACCAAATGGTGCGGGAGTACAGCGTGCGTGCAGGAACACGGAGATGGCCAGTTGCCGTGTTCTACAACATGATTGACATGGCAGCACTGAATGCGCATGCTCTTTATCAGGCATGCACTGGGGTGCAGGAGAGACGGGTGGACTTCCTGGTTGAGCTTGCAAAAGAGTTAGGTGACTCTCATGTGAGTGAAAAGAAGGCATGCAAGGAGAAACTCCTTCGGCAACAACCTTCCACACCCATCCCTGGCAAAAGGGCAAAGTGTCAGGTCAACCATCGATGCACGAACAATTGTGCAACTGAGAGATGTGTTGACTGCTACAAATACACCTGTGGCAAATGTACCAGGGACATACCCAGGCAGTGCCAGGTATGTTCCGACAGTTCAGACAGACTGCTGAGTGAGTGCTGAAATGCTAGTCACACATGAAGGACATCCCACTCACACACACACGCAGCCCCCTACTGCAGCCTATTGTAAATATGTGTGGAATTGTTTTATTCCTTGTATTTTCTTTATTATTTTTATAATAAAAAATAAAAAGCATGAAAACAAATAACAGTTGTTCTTTTGTATATTTTTCACACTGAAATTTCAGTCCTCTTGACTTAGACATCATTACTCACAGCTGTACCTTGCTCTAAAATTTCTAATTCTCTATTTAAAATATATAAAAAATGATTCATTGTTTCAGTGCTTTTTTGTTCAAATAAAACTAAACTAAATACAATATGTATAGTCTTTATATTATCAAATACAGTAAACTGAATAGAACTAACTAGAGACTAAATGGCTAAACTCAATGAAAAACAACAACCTCCTGTGGTGCGACAGTAATGGCCGTATTTACAGAACAAAAGACGGTGATTATAGGATGTTAGCTAAAATCCTTCAGGTCATTCGACCCGTCTCTGGGTTCCAAAGGTAGAAATGTTAAATGACCCCTCTCTGGGACTTCTAGTTAACACCTGGAGATGGTTGAGGTGCATGTCTCAGTTTGTCTTTTTTATTTACTTCTAATTACCAACTTTTCCTGCTGGTAACTAACATGTCAAGAGGAAACATGTCTCATAAATAAGATCACAACCGCCTTTTGTTTACGCTGTAAAACGTATCAGTTGAGTTCATAATCAAAATACTTTGTCTTACCTCCATTCACAACAAACATGATTTAAAACAACGCTGATTTGATCTAGTTGTATATACAATAGCTTGTTAAAGTCATTAAGAATAATGTCTCATTTTGTCTCCATACCACCAGAATATTTATTTTAATGTCATTCTTATAGTCTTAGTAAAAAGTTGTTCATAATTGTAATGCAGGGGCGGAAAATTTATATTTTGAGAGCAAAACACTGAAAATATTGATATTTCAAGACAATTCAACGTATTTGCACGAAGATCGAAAATGATTTAGAAAGATCAAGCTTTAAGATTACAGGGTGTTGAGACCAATTTCTTTTTTTAGATTTTGAAGTTAGACATTTGGCAAAAAACACCAACATTACAACCCCAGTCTTTCATTGTACCAGAACCTCTTATTGTGATCTCAGGCATTGTCTTTACATCCCTTCGTGGTCATTCTGCTGCAGGGAGATTTTCTTACACTTTCTGACTTAAAATACCAGAAAGAATCGCAAATGTGTGCAATAAATCATTAATAAAATGTATTTTTTTTTGGTTTTGCATATGTGTGAGTTGTGACATTACAGAATTTCTTTAGTTTAGAGAAATTAATGAAATAGTGTAAGACTTTGTGCCACAAATGTTTTCCTCTCTGGCTAGCTATTGTCTTGCTGAATAGTAAACAAAGCCCAGTTGAGTGTTGACTAGTGGTTCTGTAGAGGCCTTGTTGGAGAACAACCCGTATCATGAAGGACTATTTATATTTAAAAAAAAAACAGCAGGCAGGCTAAGGAGAAGTTTGTGGAGAAGTTTGACTATCAAACAATCTCCTGGGCTTTAAACATCACTGAGCTTTATTCAATCCTTCATCTAAAATAGAAACAAAAGACCAATGATTACTCTGGAAAAGCATTTCTACTGCTTAAATATACATCCTGATTTTCTTTATGACAATGTCGCACCATCTGCAGCTTTCTTTAGTGTCCTGGTCACCATAACACACACAAAGTGCGTTTCTAGTCTGCAGAAATTGCAACCAAGCAGTCTTGCAGTTAAAATATTATTAATATGTAGATGTGGCTGATGTGGATTTGATCACAATACCTTGTGGGTTCCATGATAATAAACACAAACTTGGACTCTTGGAAAAACATACTAAACATACCAAAACGCGCGTCATTATAACACAGTTGCATAAAGAGGTGCTGCAACGGAAGAATCATCAATTCATATAGTGTTCAGAAATCATTGATCATTATTCATAGCTGTGATGATAAATCCAAATACTTTACAACAGTTTGGGGATGAGCGATGCAACAACGCCCGTCCCTTGTTATTGTGATGGCAATATTTGGAAACGAGCTGTTGTGTTTACAGGAAGATGTTTGTCGGAGGGCTCAGCTGGGACACGACCAAGAAGGACCTGAAGGATTACTTCACAAAGTTCGGGGAGGTCGTCGACGCCACGTTAAAGCTGGACCCTATGACCGGCCGTTCACGGGGTTTCGGCTTTGTGCTCTTTAAAGATTCGGAAAGTGTTGAAAAGGTATTCCTGAATTGTGCGTTTAATGTCTCTGCGAAGGAGATTTACTGCCTACTTAATTGATTTCGTGAAAGTTGCCATGTTTCTGTTTCTTTCGCTTTTTTTCTGTGAAGGTTGCCTCGCAGAAGGAGCATAAACTCAACGGGAAAGTGATTGATCCCAAAAAAGCAAAGGCCATGAAGAGTAAGGAGTCTGTAAAGAAGATCTTTGTGGGCGGTCTGTCCCCAGACACTCCTGAAGAGAAAGTCAGAGAATATTTCGGTGCCTTCGGAGAGGTTCGTTTCTTCCACTGTAATCCTGGACGACTGCAACAATGTGTTTGTTTTTTGTGAACACACTGAACACTGTATCTGTGCTGTAAAACAATCAGGTGGAGTCTATCGAACTTCCCATGGAGACCAAAACAAACAAAAGACGGGGCTTCTGCTTCATCACGTTCAAAGAGGAGGAACCAGTGAAGATGATCATGGAGAAAAAGTACCATAATATCGGGCTCAGCAAGGTTTCATCTCTTTAATTGCTTTGTTTTTGTTTAAATTTTCACTTGAGTAACATGTTGGCGTAACGCTACGTTTAAAACACACAATAAATCGTTCTGGTCGGCTCCTTCAGTGTGAAGTGAAGGTGGCCGTGTCCAAGGAGCAGTACCAGCAGCAGCAGTACTGGGGGGGCAGAGGTGGATACTCGTCCAGGTCTCGAGGGAGAGGTGAAGGTGAGTCTCTCACAGGCGTCATCAAAAAAGAGTGAGTTAGGGGTTACGTCCTGCTCCATCTAGTGGTCAGTGCAGATACGCAGCAGGAGTAATTTCAGAGACGATCAGTAAAGGCCGGCTGGATTTTACTGCACTTAAAGAAGTTACCACGGTAACTTTTTAACCAAAGCCTGTATACCGTTATCCTTAAAGAAGATTAATCCAGTCTAAAGCAAACTTGCATCTACTTTTTTCATACGAAGGATTTTAGCATAGAGAGGAGCTTACTGAAGTACCAGGCTAATGCTAGCTACAGCTAGCATCACACAAAACTGATTAAAGGTGTTACAAAGGTCATACTGTTGATCTCGTCTTGTTTAATTCGTTGTGCTGTTTATCTGCAGGTCCCAACCAAAACTGGAACCAGGGTTACGGTAACTACTGGAATCAGGGATATGGGAATTATGGAAATTATGGTTATGGTAATCAAGGATATGAAGGCTATGATTACTCTGGTTACAACAATTATTATGGATATACGGACTACAACGGTGAGTATCAGTGGGGGAGTCTAAACTAACGCCATTGTGAAGGTAACATGGTTTAACGTTACGTTCTGACTGTGCAGATCAGTCTGGTGGATACGGGAAGTCACCACGGCGTGTTGGTCACACCAACAGTTACAAACCGTATTAAAGAGGGAAGCCCTCATCTCCTCGTAGGTATGTAGGACCAACAGAGTATCTGCTACTTTTAAAACTTGAATTAGCTCATTTTTTTGTTGTAACTTTGCTATTTTGTAATATTTGTGTAAGTTTTATTCACGTAAATTTCTTTTCTCAAGTGCTTTTACAGTAGTGGTAACATAGAGGCTTTTCGCTCTTGTGGCAATTATTTTAGAGCAGCCGGATTTCTGCTGCCTCTTTTTGCGCCTTTGTTTTGTGTTTTGTTGTTTTTCTTTGGGTTTTTTTTAAAAAGTGTAAAGTTAACAGGTAAACTACAGTGAATGGAAGCCAAAGTTAAGGAAACAGGAAAAACCAAAAAGTGTGTTGTGTCCTAACTCTGACATACCTTGTTTGTACCTGCCAGCGGAAGCTTCCTTGCAGGCCACGAGCTGACTCCCAGATACTCTCAGGGCCCGCTCAATGCGGACCGGGTATGAGAAGCATACGCTCTCGAATGCTGCCGTTTGGTATGGTCTTACAACATCCTGTATCCGCATTTCTAATCTAAACAATAAGGGACACGTCCAGCTTTGTCATCTTTCTTTCCATTTTTTCCTCTCACTTTTTTAATTTTATTTTAAATTCTCTGCAACTGTAATGTAATGTAAAAAAAACAAAGTAAAAATCTACACATGTAATTGTGATACTTTTTTTACAGGCCCTTACTCCCCCCACAAGTAACGATTATACATATGAATAAATAACGATTTGCTTTTCTAAAGGACACATACAGCTTTCTCTGGATTTTCCAGGTCCTAACGTTAACGTTTGTATTTAAAATGCTTGTTTCTTTATTTAGCTAGTAGTCCATGAGCCCAAACTGGACTCTACCGTGTTGGGGGGGATAAAGTGCATTAATTTGTGTAAATGTATTGTTCTTGTTTTGTTGTACTGACAGCGACGGAAAAGACTCCTCTTTAATTTCCCTGTAACACAATTTCTTCTTATATCCGTTGATTTAAAATCAACACTCAAAACACAATCCAGAGATTTGCATGTAATGCTCATAATAATGTGTATTTTTTATATATTTTTTGGCCCCCCCCCCCCCCCCCCCAAATTAGTATTTCAGTTTGGACTTCTTCTTCAGGATTCCTATTTTTTTAATTCTTCACATTTTTAAGATGTAAACTGTTAATATAAAAAAAATTGTTCTCAGTTAATATATTTGTTGTACCACTTTTATCATGTAGGATGTTAAAAACAGAGGGATTCCTGTCTTTCTTTAGTAGCTGCGCGGGCGGACGTTCGTGCAGAGCTGACTTGTCCCCGTTTGTTTCCCGCAGGCTCAAAGTGATTCAAAGGCTGCAGCGACGTTCGGGCCGCAGACGCTCCGGCAAAGACATGGATAGTTCATGAAAGCAAGCGAAGACCGCTTTGACCTACATTTCTCCTCTATTTACCCAAGTATTTCAGTGGGTTTTTTTTTTTTGGGGGGGGTTTGTGTTTGTTTAGATTGCTTTAAGCATCTTTATCCTTTCTTGGCTTGTTGGTAATGTTCTCAGAGCTTGTTTTTGAGTCACTTCACGTATTCCTGACTGACGCAGCGGCGAAAGAGGCGCGATCACACAGAGTTCACCCACTTCATGGTTGTTTATCAGTCATATAATACAAATATTCTTACAGAGTTCCGCATCCATAAACCTACATTATATACACGTGATGTATTTGGACATTAAAGTGATCACAAAAACAAAAAGCTGTCGTCTTGTTTGTTGAACGCGAATTAAGCGAAATCCATCTGGAGTGGTTCAATGTTAGCAAACATCATTGTTATAATCTTAGAATTAATCTTAGAAATTGACACGCACATTTCGAAATATAAAACAGAATGACGTGTGCAAAAAGATTGTCTGGTGGTGATGGCCTCAGCTTTCCAGGGGGAGCGTTGGGGCGTTAAATGACTTTGGTTGCGGCAAGGATTATGAGGATCAAGATAATCACCACGATCACGCCGATTATGATCATCATTTTTATGTTCTTCCACCAGTACTTGCGGGCGACTCGCGTCGACGTCCTCTGGAAGGAGTCGGCCTGAAAGAGCAAAATGCCAAAGCTGTAAAGCGGCTTCAAAATCACATATGTTTTTGACATATCAGGTGTTGCCGTTTGCAAAAATTGGACCGATACAAACGACCAGAGAGGGGGGGGGGGTTTAGTGTGTGTGTTTTGTTCTGGTCACACGACAAGAGTGAGGGTTGTTTAACTGTCAGAAAAGTCATTTTGTGGCCTTTCCATATGTTTTATAATGATAAATGTAGAATTTTATACCCACAAAAGAGCTTTTTAGAATATTTATACAGCTATTTAGTTGACATTTTCCACCTTTCTCATGTTGCAGACGGCTTTGCAGTCTCCCAAAATCTTGATGAGGATAATTTAGAACTATGTTTCTTTTATTTTACACATGTTTTTGCATTCACTTTAAAATAAATAGAAAAAAACTAAAGTTAATATAGGCGGGCCAATTCATTAAACTTGCACCTTCATTACAGTGAGCATTTCGAAGCTGACACTTAACATCTTTTTTTTTTTAAACAGGATATTTTTGTGAACAAATGAAAGAAACTACACCGTTTTAAATCAATAAGACAAGAGGTCTCATATTTTGATCAATCAGACTAATTAGTCAATTTCATAAAAATAAAAAAAAATGCTTGTTTAGGATGAGAAACTAAAAACTTTTAAGTTTTGTGGCCTTCCAGTACAATTTAACATTAGTCAGTTTAGTTGAGAAAGTATTTTTAATATTTCAGAACAGCTTGTAATTCACTCACTTTCTCTACATTTAAAAGGAATAACCTGCTAATAGATACGTTTTCTATGTGTATAACTGCACTGTTCAGCAAGACTGCCACAGTGTTGGGTCATTTTAAATTGCCAACCAAAGCAGGAAGTGGGAAGAAAGCCATTCACAGGACAAAGGGTACTGCTGCACATAAACATTTCTTGATTTGTAGTTTGGAACTGGAACTAGATTAAATGAGAAACCCTGCAGAGAACGGAGGATTTCGTGCACATGCTGAAAATGTCATGTGCGCACGCAGCCTACTTTGCATAGAGATGTAATCTGACCTGTGGATGTCAGTCGTACGCACGCGCAAACTTTTCAGGAATAAAAGGCTCTCGGTTTATGTCAACATTGTTCTAGCAACGATATACGTGTGAAAAAAGATGTTTGTTCAGTTTTAAACGTTCAGATTTGCGGATCTAGAGTGCTTTTATATGTATTTGTTATCTACGGCCATACTGTACAATTTCGTTGAGTTTGTTTCCATATATGTTTATCTTTTTTTAATCCATAATCATTGTCTCCAGCATCGTTAGTCCTCTGTTCCATCCTAAGTCACACAATCACGTTAGCTTTGTTTTAGTTATTACTTTCTTTGAGGAGTTTAAAAGACAGGTTTCGATGGAGTTACTACCAAAACAAAGAAGCACAAACCTGTGAAGTGGAAGTAAAATGATATGAGAGTATCAAACAGGCCATTTGTACTCTTGTTACACATTAGAGTTCGAACACGAAGTCTTCTGGTGTGTATTTATGAATTTAGAGAGAATCTACCAACATCAATTTATAAATCCACCTAACCATCCACTTTTCTTAGCTTCTACTAATGAAAAGCACCCCCACAGCCCGACACGGCCTTCTGCCATGTTTCAGAAGATGCTGCATTCAGGGCCTATTCAGTCAAAACACGTCTGCATTGTTTTACAGAAAATTAATTTAAAATATTTTGCTTTAAACTTCTTTACAACTTCTGTCTTTCTTAGTCTCAATCATGCTGTTTATTCGCTAGGATTCTCTTAACAAAGTTCTGAGCCCTTCCACAACTAAGACTAAATCATATAATGGGTAGTGACAACTCTTTATAGTTTTAATAAAGGGTATTAGAATAAATGGGGATTTATGACAAAAGTCCAGCAACCATTTCAGGTCTTTTTATTTGATTTTTTTTAAACCCTTTATCAGCTACTTTACGAATACAAACTACAGTGTGTTGCTGTTTTCAATGTGGTAGAAGTGTGAAAACTTTAAAGGGGTGCAAACTGTTTTATTGGCCACTGAGTTTGTGTAACATTTTGTATGTTGAGACATGGGGTAGCTAAAGCACAGCATAATTTCTTTTTCATATTCTGTAAGAAAAATGGGCAGATGATGCCAATTCTATGAGGTTTTCATACAGAATATACCAAAGCATAGGAAAGCTCTAGTGGTTCTCCTTCTTAAGGACTTTAACCCAGTCCTCATCTTGTAATCTCTTCTAACTTTTCGTCTGGTTTTGTAAAAACTCTCGTCCGACTTCAATAACTTTGTACTAGAAATTGGTGCGAAACAAGAAGGTATGTGGACTTCATCATCCTTATCGTCTACTCACAGATGCTTGGAGGTCATCCGTCTTGCCGATGAGATCATCTAATCTGTCGCCCCTCTCCAGCACCTTGTTGATGTTGTCTTTCAGTATGACTTTAACTTCGTTGACCTGGCTCTGCACCTGGTCGAAATTCCCGGCGGAGCCAGCGGCGGGCGGCTGAGTGTTCACTTCAGCCTACGGGACACCAGGGTGGGAACGTTTTCACTTTTGTTTGGGTCAAACTGAAAGTCTCGCAGCCAAACAAAAACTTGTAATGGCCTAGTTTCTCTTCCTGCTACTGTGGCACACAGGAAAGACCCTTGATACTTGTTTTAAACAAGATCTGTTCAACAATCGGGAAAATGTGGCACACAGTGGTTTCAGATCATGACAATTGTTGTATTAGGAAATGTAATCCACTTAATGATAAGAAGATTAATTCAAGTAAAGCCTAACTTTAATGTGGAAAAAAGGTCACCACTTACCATAGTAGCTCTGACTTTTAACCCCAGCAGACCAAACTCAGCTTCATGGAAATGAAATCAAACAACAACCTGTAGGAGAAAGAGAGCCAGGGATCTTCTGACTGCTCCTTCTAACTCGTATGACTCACACAGCTTGGGCTGAACTAATGCCTGCTAAAGGTTGCGCCTCTGCTCGGTTACTTATTAACGACCAGTTGCCTCAATCAAAGCCTCATTGGATTTAGAGCTGTTTACCATCGCAGCCACGAACTAGAGCCACTCTGATCTTGCAAAGATGGCCCTCTCATTTCCTGCTTTTCAGAAACGGAGCTTCTGAATATTCATCACATTCCACACAAACGCTTCTGGGTTAGTTGTAAAAGCTTGAAAAACTAAAAAGAGATGCGTTGTGTTCAAGTGATGAACACGTCTGGCAGTTAAATTTCTATGTCTTTTTACATACCATCAACTGTCAGGAGAGGATCCAGGACAGAGCTCTGCTGAAATGTCCGGGCAAAGGGCTGTGTGTTTTCAGCACAGTGAAATTTGCAAGGCAATAAAGAGGTGAAGTCACGCTGTTGCTCCACTTCATTTCCTCATCCTGTGCTGTGCAGTTCATGTCAGCAGCCAACCAAAGCTACTCTCTGCTGTATTTAGACCACAGTGGGATAGGAGTTTTGATCTAGTGTATTGTATCTGTAAGTTGGCTTTCGTAAGTTTTAGTATATTACACCCTATCTCATGTATTCATTGTGACTCAGCTGTACATAATCTATTGTTCTTGATTTTGTGCCTTTATAGTTTTTTCTAGCTTTTACTGCAGGTAGTCAGGAAGAAATCTTTGTTCTTGTGTTTTAGATAAATGAAGTAGATAAATTAACTTTTTCTTTGTTTGCTTAGGCCTCTTTCAAGAGTAGTTTTGTGTTTTTTACTATAGTTTTGGCTGTTAAGTCTTTCATATTTTATATTGCGTAGGTCCATTCATCAAATTGCCATTTTGCATCTAATTTTATGCCAGTACTTTGCCTTCTCTATTAATTCTAACTTTCTACATAAATCACTGCATTTTGTTTGATCTCTTTGGAGTCTTATAATTTATGGCATTCTAGCAGTTCTAAATGTATTACTTCTTTTCATATGCATTACTTCATACAAGAAATGTTTTTTTATTTTTTATTTAACTCGTCAAAGCAATTTGACCCATTAGAGTCTTCTGAAATTTGACAATTTTAAAACAGTTTTAAACACAATATCTCTGGGTACAATCACACTGTGACCAACTCATACGGCAACTATCTAACACTGAATCTAACTCATGCTGTAACTAACTCGTACTGTAACAAACTCACACTGCTATTCCCTCTGTCACTAACTTGCACTGTAACTATTTCCAGCTGTAAATAAATTCACCCTGTAAAATAAATCATAATATAAATAACTCATTGTAACTAACTCATACTGTAAACATCTAACAATGCAACTAACTTATACTGTAACTCACACTGTATATAACTCCCATTGTAACTAAATCATACTATATCCAACACTTTAATGTATACTGTAACTAACTCATATGGTAACCAACTCACACTGTAACTAAGTTAAACTGTAACTCACACTGTAATTAACTCATACTGTATCTATCTAACAATGTAACTAACTTATACTGTAACTAATACACGCTGTAACTAACTTACACTGTAGCTCACACTGTAACGAACTCATACTGTAACCCACTCACATTGTAACTAACCCATACTGTAGCTGGTTCAGACTGTTACTAAGTCCCACTGTCATGCTGTGTTTTGTCTCCTTTTGTTGGGTTTCTGTTTTTAGTTGTTTCATGTTTCCCTTTGTAGCTGGTTTGCATAGCTGTTTCAATTTTATGTTGATTGTTTGGTTTTTAGAAATTTTTGCAGGGGAAAAAAAAAACGTTCTTATTGTTTATTTCTTTGTTCACGTTTCTGTTTTTACGTAACTTTTACCTCATTTTCTGTCACTTTGGAGTTCAGGAACTGTTTTTCAACCATTTTCTGTCCGTTCTTTTCCTTGAAAGTTTTTGTATTTCTTTGTTCGTTGTTGCTTCATTTTTATTTGTCCAATATCTTAGATTTTAAAGCAATCAAGAAAATTATTACTTCATATCTTCAAACCAAACTAGCTCAAATTGAGCAAAATATCTGATACAAAAATAGTAAAAATGTCAGTTTTCAGTCAGCTGCATTTTCTCCTCTGTGCTTCAGTACTTCATTGAAAAGATGTATTGTGAACAAAACCCCAAGGTAAATGGACTTTTTGTTCCTGTCTATTAGTATTTGTTCCTCAAATGTATTCCAACACGAAAATGTGGAAACTTTGCGTATTAAAGTATCAGAGGCAAAGCGTGAAGCAAAGAAAACAATAAATAAACAAAGCAAAAATAACGGCAACCTGTGTGATAATGTGAGGCACATTTCCTCATAAATGAATTTATGAAATTTCAAATGTCTCTAATAACTCTGCTAAGTTGCTACAGAACCAAAAACCTCTATGAAAGCTGAGCTATTTCTTAGAAAACGAGGAGCTGGAAATTACTCATGCAAACGGATGTTGTGGATCCTGCAATGTAAGCAAAAATAATCCAACGACTCCCAGAGTAGCATCTTCTGAAAGGCTTACGACAGAACGTTTGCAACTTTAACTGTCCCGGTGGTGGTTTCTTGGTAATCACTGACTTTCTACACCTGGGGATTTTTTTTTTTTTTTTTTAACTGATTCTGAAATCTAGGGTTTTACAAGGTGACACTAAACCAAAAAACAAAACAAAAACAAAACAAATGCTGCTGATGGAACCATGTTAAAGACAGTTTTTCTGTACATCACAGTTTTAAGGTTTCCATTAAATCAATTCATCATTTAAAGAAAACTTTCAGGACAAAAGCCAATAAACTTATTCTTTGACATCAACTGGGAACAACTAAAGAAATCCATCTCCACGGTCAAGCAGTGGAAATATTATGAAATAACCAGAGGGGTTAGTAAAGCCTTCTTCCCTGAGCCGTGACGGGATCTTCCAGTATGACAATGACCAAAAGACACATCACCAACAGAACAGATGCAAAGCTAAGGAATATCATGCAGGTCATCGACTGGCATCTAGACATTATATCCTACAAGACGTCCATGGTAGGGACAGAAGCTTAGAGGAGCCGTAAAACCTAAAGAGTTTGTAACCCGTCGGGATAAAGTGGAATGCAAACCTCTTGACAATGAAGACATAAATTCAGGAATCAAGTACGTCTTTCACACAGTGATGTTCCAGACAGCTTTTAACTTTGATTTAGTGTACTTTCTTAAGGTTTTTGGGGGTTTATGTTCTCTTTCTTAACTTTGAAATTGTACATAGAACAGTGGAGGAATGTGCTTTATGTCTGTAAATGTACAATTGAGGCAAATCAACGAATCCCTTCCGGCTCATTCTCACTGATCAACCTCATTGACAGTCCAGAGCCTTTGTGTCATCGGAGTGTTGCACAACAGCAGGACTATGATTTGCTCTAGGCCTGAAGTGACAAAAGGTCAAGGTACATTCTCACTGGCTAACTGTCCTCTTGGGAACACAAATGTTCACTTTTAATAATCTTCCACGGCCTGTTACTGTCACCAATAGTTCAGGCTTTCTTGTATTTACTGGGAGTTTTCTCACCACAGGGACAAGTAAACCATGTTTCCTATAGACAAGAAAGATAAAAGATTGGGATTCTTGCAGTGCAGGTTTAAGACACCGTTACTTTCAAACCTGGGCAATGATTTTCTACTCTGACACCAGAACCAAAGGAAAATCTAGAGCTACTGATTTCACATGCTGCCAAGTTACAAAACAGTGCTTCATTTAAATCCAGCACATTTCAGCTCAGTGAAGGACTCTGAGGTTTCATACTAGCCAATGTTAAAAGAAAGCCTGATTCCACGTAGAATTGTGGGATTTGGTTTCACTATCCAAAACCTGAAGGCACAAGATCTATTAGGTTTTGTGCTGCATATATAATGTGTTCATCTACAATAGTTTAAGTATCCTTTAGGATGAATCCTATCCATTATCCTATCTTTGCATGGTTGCTAGGGGGCTGGTCCTTATCTCCGGCTTTACTCTGGGCAGGTCAGCAAACACGGGGGGGGGACACACGTGCATACTCACATCTAAAGGACAATTTTAAAGAGACCAATTGATCAGTCGTGTTTTTGGACTTTGGAAAGAAAGGTGAGAACGTGGAGAAAATGCACAGGGTGAGCAGAACATGAAAACTCAATCCAGAAAAACACTGCAAAGGAAACAAGGCCATTATTTGTTCCACTGTGAGCATTACCACTTACGTTACCTTTGGTAAATATACATGCATTTGTTGTAGTTTTCTCAATAATAAACTAAATGTGCAATAACAAATAAAATAGCCAGATTAACTTTGAAAAATGATCTGAAAATCATTGTAGATCCAAAACCTAGGAAGGTTATCACACATTTGTGTTAATATATATCAAAGATGTCAAACATTTTTATATGATTTCTTTGGGTCAGAAGATTCTGTTGTTGTTTTTTTAACTCAGCAACATGATGGCATGAAAGTGGCAAAAAATATCACCATTGTGAAATAAATAATGAAAAAGACACAAAATGAGTTAAACACAACTTAAAAAAAACAAACGATTGACACTATACGTATTTTTTATGTAGTTATTATTCTACTTCACGTTTAGGAGTACCCGGAGAGAACCCAAGCATGCACCGGGAGACAGTCCTTGGAGAAAAACCCCTGGCAGGAAACGAACCTGGCACATCAAGGGCAACAGTTTTATGGAAATGGACTTTCCATGAAATAATCATTGTATTCATGTGACTGTAGTTGACTGAAACAGAGACGACAGCGACACCTGGCGGCCTTGTGGCTCACTCGGACTCGTGAACATTCCTGCAGGTTGTCCATCAGTTTCCGCTGAAGTGATTTAGAGGGAGAGCAGCGGACTCCAGGCTTTTCAAACCCACCTCCGCTCAGAGCTAGTAACTCAAACCGAGACTTCAGTCTCAGTCTAGCTCTGCGACGTCGCCACGTGGACCAGACTCCGCTTTGTCCTACAGGAGCCGACGAGCTCAAGATGAACCCGAGCAGCGGAAAGCGAAGCGGGAAGACTTTCCTGTTCACCTCCGAGTCCGTGGGGGAAGGACACTCTGGTACCGAACTCAGCCTCGTGCTCCGACCGGGAACACACACACACACACACACACGTGCACACGCTCATATACACACACACGTGCACACGCTCATATACACACACACGTGCACACGCTCATATGCACATACACACGCGCACACGCACACGTGCACACGCTCATCTGCACGCACACACGTGCGCACGCTCATATGTACACACACACGTGCACACGCTCATATGTACACACACACGTGCGCACGCTCATATGTACACACACACGTGCACACGCTCATATGTACACACACACGTGCACACGCTCATATGGACACACACGTGCACACGCTCATATGCACACGCTCATATGCACGCACACGCTCATATACACACACACGCGCACACGCTCAAATGCACACGTGCACACGCTCATCTGCACGCACACACGTGCGCACGCTCACATGTACACACACATGTGCACACGCTCATATGTACACACACACGTGCACACGCTCATATGCACACACACGTGCACACGCTCATATGCACACACACACGTGAATGGTTTAACTTTGAAAAGTTATTCTAATTGAATATAGTTCAATAATTTAAACGTAATTTCGCTGGATAAAAGCTTTCCAATGGGGTAACAAAGTAACCTGAGTAAGTGTTTAGTGATGATACTAAGAGAGGAAACTGTCTGGACTTGTTTTAGGAACAAAGCTGAAGTTGGCTTCCGATTCGAGAAATGAATAAAGGGCGATTCCACTTAATTTTTCGCCACTATCAGCATCTTTCATCTACTCTAATGAATAAACTACAGCACCTACACACGTCAAACCTGGACTAGATTGTTCTTAACTGATAGTAGAACAATTAAAATCAGGTATGGGATCTGTGAAACTTCAATAAAGGCAGATATGAACACTTTAGTGTTCATATCTGCCTTTATTGAAGTTTCACAGATCCCAAACCTGGTCTTAATTGTTCAACAAATCATTTAGAATAATGTAAATTATAGGTTTCTAGGTACCTAGGTTTGACGTGTCTAGGTGTTGTAGGTTTAGAGCTAGGCCAGTTCTAGTGTGATATGGACACTAAACTAAAGTGTGAAAATCTGCCTTTATTGAAGTTTCACAGATCCCATACCTGATTTTAATTGTTCTACTATCAGTTAAGAATAATGTAGTCCAGGTTTGACGTGTGTAGGTGTTGTAGTTTTTTAATTAGAGTAGATGAAAGATGCTGAAGGTAGCGAACTAATTAAGTGCAATCGCCCTTTATTCATTTCCTCAATCGGAGGCCAACTTCAGCTTCGTGTTTTAGGACAAAGATATGGAGGTACAAACCTGCCGGTATTTAAAAAAATCCAATAGATAATTTTTTAGGTCAGTAATGAATTCTTTTTTAATATGTATTTGCCAGTCTTGTCTAAATAAATCAAAAAATAGTGTGTCGAGTGTATCTGTAAATCAGTTTCCAGCAACAAGGCAGTTGAAAGTGCTTGACATGATGGAAACCCGATGCAGAAGCATTGTCATTAATCCCTGTTCTGTATTTTTATTACTTAAAGGGAGCCTTGAACGAGGATGGTTTTATTGGTGATTTAAAAGAACCGAGATGATTTGTATTCTGTCGGGAGTCGGTTCTGGATTAGAGGAGCATAACAACTGAAACGCTGCTCCCGCATGTGTTTGGTTCTGGTTCTGGCGATGACTGGTGATGAAATAATGTCTTTGTGCAACACATCTGTTGTTTGGATCTCTTGTGTGATTGGCTGTCTCCACTCTCCCTCCTTAGAAGCTAACGTTACAATCATCTGACGCGCTGATGAATTTGGTCTGTGATTGGAAGGTCCTAGTGCTGGAGTCGTAAGTGCCATCGTAAATACGACTATATGGTGGCTGGATCTATTTTTTTAGCTTCTATGTAGTTGTTGGATTTTTGAGAAATCTTAAATGGTCCAGGAGTTACGGTTTTAAGGAGCACGCAGTTTGGTCATTGGATGGAATCGGCTACTGTATGTTGGACATTTGTTTGTATGATTGGGTCGGGTAAATCAGGGTTGTAATATCAGATGTATTCATTTACGCTAATGTTTGAATTGGTGTTCATGTGCCTGAGTCTAGCAGCATGCAGTAAGCAACATTTTTGATATGATTAAGCTTTTTATGAGCTATATTAATTAGCTCTAAGCCTTCCTGAAATGTGAGCAGTATTGACAGCTGTCTGGTGTCCAGTACTACTTTAAAAGTTGAGGTGTATGATGACAGATGCATAGTAGTCGGAGACGATGTTACGACAGCTTTTACATCATTTAAAAGCTGTCGTAACATCGTCTCCGACTACTATGCAGTAAATGTCGGCCTTAATGTCAGTAAATTCGAGTAAAACGCAGACATTGCTCATCCTGTGCGAATGCGCCACAAGTAACACGGAGCTGGGGGGTAATTGGTGTGAATAGGCACTACGGGATTAAGAAAAACATGTTTTAGTACATGCTTAATAACCAGTCAAACCAAAAAAGGAACCATTAAACTTACAAGAAACAATAGAAACCTAGAAGAACTACGAGAAAACATGGTGACCTGATATACAAGAGTTTCGTTAAAAAATACCCCCCCCCCCCACCCTTGAAATCAAAATTTTGTCCATGGCTGAGCCTACAAACTCATGGGGTTCTCCTTATCTGTAAACTGGAGATGTTTGTGCTCGAAAATCCAAACGGCCCAACAGTATATGAAATAATCCACGCATTTTTTTCTGGGACCGTCCTCTAATTAAAATGTCTCATATCACCTTTCTTTTCCATTTCGGCACTCGTTCCCTTAACAGCTAGCTGTAGTAGCGCTCCGTACAGGCTGTCAGAATAAAGAGGCAGGTGGGTTTATGATTCAACCTCTTTTTAACCATAATCTTTTTATTCCTGCAGATAAAATGTGCGATCAGATCAGCGACGCTGTACTTGATGCGTACCTGAGTCAGGACCCGGATTCTAAAGTGGCTTGTGGTGAGTGTGAACATTGTTGGCCTTATCCAATAAAGTTTTGTCATCCACCCTCCCGTTCATGTGAAGTTTTAAGGTATCACAAATTGCTCCTAACAACACAAATTTTGTGATTTACTGATGAGGAGCCTGAGATTTTGGACCCTGAAGTTGTGAAGGATCCGATTGTTCCTGATTGTTTGTGGTTCTGCCGTTTCAGAGTGCGTGGCAAAGACTGGCATGATTTTACTGGTCGGAGAAGTGACATCTAAAGCCATCGTGGACCTCCAGTCCGTGGTTCGAGACACCGTCAAGAAGATTGGCTATGATGACTCCTCTAAAGGTATCACATGGACATGTTCTGGCGAGGGTGATTCAATAATGTAGGTTTGTAGGATCTCCGCAGAAAATCTGGGAAATGGATGAAAAGCTGTCGCCTGTTTCCGGTCCTCAGGTTTCGACTATAAGACGTGCAACGTGCTGGTGGCTCTGGAGCCGCAGGCGGAAGAAATATCAGACTGTGTGTTTGAGGGAAGGGATCAGGAGGACATCGGAGCTGGGGACCAGGTTCAGTATTAGACTAACGTCCAGCTTAGAAATATGGAAATACACTTTATTAGGTACACCTGTCCAACTGCTTGTCAACGTAAATTCATAATCAGCCAGTAACACGGCAGCAACTTAGTGCATTTAGGCATGTAGACACGGTCAAGACGATCTGCTGCAGTTCCAACCGAGCATCAGAACGGGGAAGAAAGGTGAGTTAAGTGTCTTTGGTTGTTGGTGTCAGACTGTCTGCTCTGAGTATTTCAGAAACTGCTAATCTGCTGGGATATTCACGCACAACCATCTCTATGCTTTCAAGATAATGGTTCAGAAAATAGAAAATATCTAGTGAGCTTCAGTTCTGTGGATGAAAATGCCTTGTTGATGCCAGAGGTCAGAGGAGAATGGTTTGACTGGTTGGAGCTGATAGAAAGGCAACAGTAACTATAATAAGGACTCATTACAGAAGAGCATCTCTGAACGCACAACACGTCCAACCTTGAAGCAGATGGGCAACAGAAGCAGAAGACCACACAGAGTCCCACTCCTGTCAGCTAAGAACAGGAAACTGAGGCTAAAATTCGAACAGGCTCACTGAAAATGTATAATACAAGAATGGACAAACGTAGACTGGTCTGATGAGTCTTGATTTCTGCTGCCACATTCGGATGGTAGGGTCAGACTTTTACATCTACAACATGAAAGCATGGATCCATGCTGCCTTGAACGGTTCAGGCTGGTGGTGGTGGTTTAATGGTGTGGCGGAGATTTTCTTGGCCCTCTTTGGGCCCCTATTTAGCATCATTGCAACGCCAAAGCCTACCTGAGTATTGTCGTTGACCATGTCCATACCTTTATGACCACAGTGTAGCATCTTCTGATGGCTGCTTCCAGCAGGAAAAAACACCATCATGTCATAAAGCTCAAATCATCTCAGACTGGTTTTCTTAAACAGGACAATAAGTTCACTGGACTCAAACAGCCTCCGCAGTCACCAGATCTCAATCCAATATAGCAGCTTTGGGATGTGGTGGAACGGGAGATTCACATCATGGACGTGCAGCTGACAAATCTGCAGCAACTGCAGGATGGTGTCATGTCCATGTGGACCAAACTCTCTGAGGAATGTTTCCAGTAGCTTGTTGAATCTATGCAAGTAAGGGTTAGGGCTGTTCTGAAGGCAAAAGGGGGTCCAACCCGGTACTAGCAAGGTGTACCTAATGTTATGATTTCAAAAAAATGCAAATGACACATTGGGAAAAGAAATTACAAGTATAGGTTCGACTATTGCATACACATCGTGTCTCAAAGGATTTTTTTAATTAAAAACTGTATTTTTTTTCAAATGTTAAATTATTTGTTAACGGAAAAATAGTTCCGCTATGACATGGTTTATCATGGTTTCCACTGATGTGGAGAAATAAATCCACTTTTTCCTGTTTATTACAGCTATGTCAAAGGTCAACACTTGACAAAACTATACTCTTCTTAGTCTGGTCGATTCTTTCCGAACCAAATTATTTTTTTGTTAAGACACTGACGATTGGATGGAAAACTACTGTAGGTCACGGTTACTCCGAAGGAGCTGCAAAATCTATGAGGAGGCAAGAATTAGTCAGAAAGTACAAGAATATAACTTTAATGGAAGAAGAAGCCATCAATAACTAGCTATGCAATCTTTGTTATGTTATTCACACATGCAGGGAGCCCTAAAAACATTCGTTCACATACAAAACCGTGACCATTCCACCTTCACAGTGTAAGATGGGGGTCCTGGCTGCTTCATTAGCTGGACATATCAGCCCGTCAGAGTTGATGATAAGATGGACGCCGCAGCATGTTAGCGTTAATCTGCATTAATCGCGTGACCTAGGAGAGTTTGCCCGTCTGTTTGTCTCTTCAGGGCCTGATGTTTGGGTACGCCACGGACGAGACCGACGAGTGCATGCCTCTAACGCTCCTACTGGCCCACAAACTCAACTACAGGATGAGGGAGCTTTCGCTTAACGGAGAGTGTCCTTGGATACTGCCAGACTCCAAGTCACAGGTGAGTCCTTTCTGTAGAAAGCAGCTTTAAAAAAAAAAAAAAATCTCTGTTGTGTTGTTGGTTTTATTGAGCCCCATCGTCTTTGTTGCGAAGGTTACGGTGGAGTATCGAGACAACGAGGGATCTCTGGAGCCGCTGCGAGTCCACACTGTGGTCATCTCCGTGCAGCACGGCCCTGACATCACCCTGCAGGACATCAGGCGAAACCTGATGGAGAAGGTGGTGAAGGTTGTTGTTCCTGCCAAGTACCTGGACGAGAATACCATCTACCACTTGCTGCCGAGCGGCAAGTTTCTCATGGGCGGCCCGCAGGTCGGCGACAACTCAACTGCGGAGTCTGCGTTTCCCTTTTTGTCGTATTCAGAGAGTTTATCGATTCTGTTTCTTACACAGGGAGACGCGGGACTCACGGGACGTAAGATTATCGTGGACACCTACGGAGGGTGGGGAGGGCACGGAGGTGGAGCCTTCTCCGGGAAGGATTACTCCAAAGTGGATCGGTCGGGCGCGTACGCGGCACGTTGGGTCGCCAAGTCTCTGGTGAAAGCAGGACTGTGCAAGCGGGCTCTTGTCCAGGTCACATCCTCACGTATTTCCTGGTGTTCTCCGAAAACTGCGGACATTGTGGGATGGGATTATGATGCCCTGTCTGGTGCTTCCCCCAGATCTCCTACGCCATCAGCGTGAGTCATCCGCTCTCCATCAGCGTGTTCCACTACGGCACGTCGGACAGGGATGAGGAGGAGCTCCTGCAGATAGTAAAGAAGAACTTCGACCTCCGGCCTGGAGTCATTGTGAGGTGCGCGGACATGGTCCCCGTCGTCGTTTCATCCTTGAGACGAACAGCCGTTAGAGTGACGCTGTGTCTTCTCTTCACAGGGAGCTGGGACTGAAGCGGCCCATCTACCAGGCCACTGCCTGCTACGGTCACTTTGGGAGAAAAGAGTTTCCATGGGAACAACCGAAGAAACTGGCATTTTAACCCAGTGGTTCTGAATCACCAACTATCATTTATGCCCACGGCCCACTTAAAACGTAGTTGCGAGTAACCATAAGCTAGTAATCGTAAATCTTGTATCGTAGAGTATTTTGTATCGTACTTGAAGCAGCACTGTATTGAAAATTATAGGTAATAAAACCGAAAAACGGAAGAGGCGATCTATTAAAAAGAAAGACCTAGCCAGCTCCACATCTTATGATCCACCTAAAATTATACCATGTATAGTCAAAACATCTTTATAGAACAAAGCTGAAGCTCTGTAGCATGACATTGTTTTAAAAAAATTAGTAAATTAAACATTTTTAAATAAAAAAAACAAATATTTGATGTCACGATGTTTTCAAGGATGTTGGTTCTCAGATAAACTTCCTAATTTTTTTATGTGTTGAAAACTGTAGTTTGTGATTATGAGAGAAAAGCTTTTATCAAAAGCCGTTGATCATTTTTTATCTTCTAAATGATAACTTTCTATTAATAAAGGTTAACAGTTTTAATTGTTTGAAAGTACTTATTTGTTTTTACTACTAGCCGAGCACACTTTTGGGCAAAATGTGACAAGTTCAAACAAGCACAGCAACTTTTAGCTTATTGCTGTTGTTCAAATTACATTATGGCCTGAAGAAATATGACTTATAACTGTGTCAAAAATTATTTTTTCTTAATTCTGTTTAATCTCAGATCGGTGGAAAACTTAAGTTATGATCATTTCAAAATTCGTCTGGATTAAAATGTTTAACATCACAGTTCGAAGTGAACGTGAACATCATCATTTCCTCATTTATAGGTTTCACATTTGTACTTTGCAGTGTTTTATTGTTGGCACTTTGTAATCTAGTTGATTGTTAACTTGCTTGTTGAGTTTGCTAATCTAAATATTTAAGGTGGAAGGCTGAACTCCTCTTGTTACAAAATTCTTGTACCTGTTGAGTCTTGTATGAAAATGCCAGTGTTGGACTTCTTCCATTACTTATTATTAATCTTAAACCTGGTCAGGCAAGTACGTCTAAACAACATCTGAGGCTGAATTATTTGGATATTGTTTTCCTGATAATCGGGGCCCCTAATCTTAATTTGAATAACTAGATTTGATAAGAAGCACCTTGAGGAGTGTTTTATATTCATTGCCAGACCAAACGTATTGTGGTACAATAGTGTGGACTTTGACTAGGTCCTTTTTAACAGATAAATATGCCTTCATTTATGTGTTGGTGTGTGTTTATGGTGGCTGTCCTGTCTTTCTATAAAACTCCACAAACCAATGCTCCAACCAGCATGTTTTCCAAAGGGAACCCTCTGCTGTTCCCTCATCTGTTTCTCCTACAGGTTTTGCGTGTAGGTCTTAAAAACATTGTTTGGTGTTCTTTAAAACACAATATTTTTTTCTTTCTTTGACCGCCTGTAATGTTTTATTTGGATGTCTTTTGATTCTCTTTAGCTTTCCTCTGGAAAGCTCTCCACGCCCACTGCTAATGCTTATGCTGTCCACAGACACACGTTTTTCTAACCAGACCCGGCTTCAGACTTTTTCTCAACTTCCCCTCTGACCGGCCGGCCGTGTCTCTTTGTCTTCGTGGTGCTTATGTTCTCTAATGTTCTTTTAACACACCTTTTGCACTGACTAAACTGCACATGAGGTAGATTATATTTACTTCCTTGCATGTGACCTGCAGATGGTGCTGTTGCCTCACACATGTGTGGGGTACTTGAAACCTTTGGCCTTGTAGCTCATTTATCATTACAGTTAGTCATCATTTCCAGATATTGAGTTTAAAGAGTGTGACTAAACGGCTGGATCAGCCATTTCCAAGAAACCGCGTGCGTGAATGTGACGCCATGTTGAATACGATCGATTACAGTGAGTGTTTTTTCCTGCTAAAGTGAGGGGAAATAAACCTATGGCCTCTTATCTGTCCAGTGTGCGGTAAGGAACTACGCTGTCATGCTATCAGGAGACTGAACGTTGTGGGATGTAACCAAACCCTGCAATGTTTTCTGTCTGGAGCTTCAAAGCTTGACAATTACATGCATGATAGATAACATCTGTGAAGTTGAACGGCACAAGTCAGATCAGACTCATCTGATCATAATCACTTATCTGGATCTTTCCTCATCAGCATCCCTCTCGTGTCGGCCTGGAGTCCTTCCCTGCCACGCCACCTTGAGAGGTTTTTGTTCTCCCCCCTTTGGATGAGCTCAAACTCGTCTGCCTTCTATGTCCCTTCTTCTTTCAACCTGTCTCGTTCTTATTGACTCAGAGTAATCCCGCCTCGCTTCCCCTGACTTCTGTTCGTCTACCACTCTTATCCCTCCAGTCGTCCCCTCCTGCACATCACATTGTCCTCCGCACCGTCCCACACATCAGCCTGACTTGTAGCATCACCAACACAAATGTTAATACTTTTGCATATCCCTGAAAAAGAAAGTGTTTTTGTCTTAATTATTAGAAAAAAACAACCTAAAATCAGTTGGGGTTTTTTTTTTTTAGTTGATGGACAAAATGGAACCTCCTACCCTTAGTGGTTAGCGTTGCTTGCTTTCAGCTGCGAGATGTTTTTGGGGGGAGTTTCTTGTATTTTACATCTCCTTCAGTTTCAAGTGAGTCACCCCAAAGCGTCTCAAACGGAGGGAGATTTGTTCAGTCTCGTCTGGACTCATCGTCATGGGTTTGTGCGACGTGTTTCCTACAGTGATCTTTTCTTTTTTTGGACGGCCAGACCTGTGCACATGTAAATCGATTCCCGGAATAAATGACTAAAGGTTTACACAAACCAAACCTCTGCTGAATTAGTTAGTGAACCATGTACTTTTTTAAAAGTGTTGTGTATCCATACTATGTCGGACTCATATTAAATATGAGGACTAATCTTCGAAAACGCAGGTGACGGGCTTTGGATGATGTTCTGAGGCTGTTCATACTTGAACGTAAAGCTCTCATCTCTATGCCACTAACAGAAATGTCCTTTTTTCTGATGAAAGAACCCAAGGCAATGGTCGTTCCAGGATTATAGAGGCAATCATGCTTTAATGGTGTGCGTCTTTGCTTCCCACAGCAAAGAAGTCCGAAGGTGGTTAAAACAAAACGACGGGCAGTTTCGGCTGAAAGGTGCAATAGATAAAAAAATGTCTTCAGACATTTTACTTTAGGAATGAAGGAAGTCATTAGATTTGATTATTTCCAGTCCCATAATCTGTAATTTCTGTTGTACTGGTAGCAGTAGGATTTATGGTAACCCCCACACCTCACCTCCCTATTATTGGAGTTCCTCTTTGTAAGGAAATTATTCCTAATTTTCAATCAGCAATTTGCCAGTAATTGTAAAGTAATTGAATTCTGATACGGGGGCAATTATTCATCATTTAAGGTTATTTGCATTAATTGGAAATATTAATGGATTCTTTTGGGTTTGGAAAAGAAATGAATATTTGGTCACAGAGGAGCTCCAGCACTTCAGGCACAAATCCACTGATATCAGCCGGCAAAGCCTGTGGCCGGCACCGGCTGAACAGAGGGAGTCTGCAGATTGTTCCGATTAATGCCGATTAACTTTATCATCAACTCTGACGGGCTGATATGTCCAGCTAATGAAGCAGCCAGGACCCCCAGTGTGAGGACATGCAGAGAGGAGTTTAGGAAAGTCCTTGGTTAATATTTCATCAAAGTGTCTAATATTATAATTTCAAATGCTGATATCCAAGAAAATCAATCTTCCTTTTATTTTGTCTGCATTTTTCCAGTAGAAAAACAACAACAACAACAAATCAAACAACCTCGTTGTTGTCATGGTAACATTTTTCCTGGCAAACCCAATTCAGTCTTTTTAGACACGTTCATGTTGTTATTTATCAGGTACGTTCGGTTTTGTTTTACCTTTCTGTAGATTCCTTTCCTTCTAAATCAGACCTAACAAACTTTATTTCATACTGGCTCTCTAAACGCTGATGCACTCACACTTCCGGTCAATATGGATTCATTTCAAAGAGGTCATAGAATAGAGTAGAATGGAATAGAATACCTTTTATTGTCATTATACACATTGTACAATGAAATGGGAGGATATATACGGAAATAAACTATGTGAATGATCTACAGGAAACAAAAAAGTGTATAAAAATATGGAGTATATACAGAAAATAACATTATCTAGATAATTAGACAGTGGTGGTTATATTGCACTTGTAAATAAATATAATATAACTACAAAAAATATTGCACAGATATTGTTATAATGACATTACATGGCACAGAGATGAGGGTATTGCACAGTTAAAGTTCAGTTGAGTTCAGGTTGGCGACTGCTTTGGCATAGCAGCTGTTTTTGAGTGTTTGTCCTGGCCTTGATGAACCTGTAGGGCAGCAGGTCAAAGCCAGGGTGTGAGCTGTCCTTGATGATGTTTCTCGCTCTGCTGATGCTACGGGAGATGTAGATGTCCGTCAGGGTGGGGAGGGGGCAGCCGAGGATTCTTTGTGCCGCTTTGACTACCTTCTGAAGCCTCACCCTGCCTGCCTGAGGACCCTCAGGAAGTGAAGTAGCTGCTGAGAGAGATCAGCAGAGATTAGGACACCAAGGAACCTGAAGGTGTGGAGCCTCTCCATACGCTCGCGTGTGATGTAGAGTGGTGCTGGGTCTGTCCTGTTTTTCCTGAAGTCGACGATTATCTTTTGTTTTCCTGGTGTTCAGTGTGAGGTTGTTCTGTAAACACCAGGCAATCAACTTCAGGTCCTCCTCTCCGTAAGCTCCCTCCTCTCCGCCTGAGATGAGTCCGAACAAAGTGGGGTCGTCAGCAAACTTGACCATGAGGTTGTTGTCATGGGCCGCGCTGCAGTCGTGGGTGTAGAGGTAGTACAGGAGGAGGCTCAGCACACAGCCCTGTGGGGAGCCAGTGTTCAGAGTGCAGGTGGAGAAGCAACACTTTTGCCTATCTCAAAAAATAATCAACATTTTATGTTTTTTTCCCCTCTTTCTCTTTTAGCACTTTAACTTCCTGTAGGTTTCACCAAGCTACTGGCCTTCATAATGATTTGTTTTCCTTGGGGTTACGGTTAGGGTTCCCTCTGTGTGTGTAACTAATGAGGAGCAGTCTTTTAGCACCGTATGTCACGTTAAATCTGATTGTAAGCGGCCACACAGATCTGTTACAGGATGAGGACGGCAGCAGTGAAACGTTGGGATAAGTGGACGACGGTCTGTGAATAACAGACGAGGGAAGCATATTTTCTGATTCAGCGCTCAGAGCCCCGTGATTACTTTGACAACCTGTTAAGAAATTCAGGAGGCCGATGGCCGGCTCATAAAATTTGCAGAACCTGATTGACTTTAGGATATTTTCATAAAGGCCTTGCATGTGTGCGCCGGGTGTGTGCAGGACGCTGTTGGCAGAGATGGAAATGAGCTCGGAACCATATTTCAGCTTTTTATTAGATCTGACTCCTCAGCTCAGGATATCAGGCGCTCACGTCAAACAGACGGAGATTGGATCTTTTTTTTTTTTGCAGTTGTCTGTCTGGCCATCCTTGACTTCACAGAGCCTTGAACCGTCCTCAAAGATTCCTCCATGGGTATGAATACTTAATTTAATGAACCTGGTTGAGTTATAAAAGTACAAAGTGTTTGAGACCCGCCCAGTTCCTTGTCATTCAAACCTTTCTCCGTTTTGTTGTTTTCAGTATTTCAGATACAAAATAGACATTTACAACCTTTCGAGACTGATCAAACCTTCTTACAGACCATTAAGGATTAATCGTCCCTACCTTCACAACTCACATAAACGTTATTTTCTATTTAATGATAAATAAACAGGATAAAGCACAAATCAAAATAATCAATAATAATATAAATCAGCTGCAAAACTATAAATCCATATTTAAAATTGAACGTAAAATTGTACATGATACAAAACATTTGTCTTAAATTTAAATGCGTTATTACTGGCAGAATTGCACATATGTCCAAATACATGAGTTAAAATAGCTGGATTTTGTAGCAACGACTCAAAAAAATGGGTTTGTTGAGATTTGTCCAGACTCCATAACTTTGTTTAAATGAGTCCATGATATTAATTATCATAGTTTTATTTAATTTTACATTTGAACTTTGTTCTAAGTACTTTATTTTCACATTTTTCATTTGGTTTTACTAGCATTCTTTTTTTTTAACCAATGTGCTTCTCTCAGGGATTAAAAAGAGGGTTTTTATGTGTTCCTGGTGCAGGTATGTATTTTTCTCCATATTCCTCCCACTCACCATAAAACTTTGTACAGTAATTACTTTTTACACATTATTTTTGGTCTCTCTGTGGATGCAGACTGGTAACAGGGTTTGCCTTTAAAGTTCCTTTTATTTAAACTCAGAGGTCAGAATTTCAGAGATTCAAGTCCGAAGTCTTAATATTGAATGAAAACATTGCTGGTTTTCTTTTCCATATCCTTGGAGGCCCTGACTTCAATATCCAGCATAGATGCTATGCATATAAGATGTAGGAAAAGTTACAATTATAAATTATTTAGTAGCACCTCTGATGGTTCGTATGTCATTAGAGCGGCGGCATGCATGCTGCTGTGCAGCCGTATTTGTGAAGATGCTCCTTTAGTGCTGAATGCATAGAAAGACAAATCCCTCTGGTTTCACATCACGCAACGTGTTCGCACTCACCTGCAGCTCTGGCATAATTTCGATATCAAAGCTCGGGTCTCCAAGGCAAATCGAACTGTTGAATGAAGAGCCGTGACCTTGAACAGCAAGTACAGAAACTGGAGGAAATCTTTGAAAAATGGGGCTGTTCAGTCATTCTGGCAGACCTATAGTGGTCTCATTACAAATTTGAAAATGAGCTATGGGAATGGATATAAAACACAATCAGGTAATAATAAATCCTGCGGACACTGACCTTTTTAATATAACAGGTTTTTAAGATCATGTATTTTATTATATATTACATTTAAAGTCATCAGCAATTTTTTCATAAAGGTAATTTTTGAGTACAGGAACATAATTGTTAAACTTATTGGAGGAGGTAACAAGTTTGTAAATCTGGACTCCCTCATCACCCCTGCTAATACAACCAGATCCTCCAACATGTAAATGTCCAGAAACTGGATCATTTCTGCATCTGTTCCTTCATTTAGCAGGACACAAAGGAATATGCATAAGATCATAATTTAAAACATCATGTTGTTTATTTTTGTTGTTTTTGTTTATTAATTTTTGTTTTACTTAGAAACATTATTTCCATTTGACAATTATTTTCCCACCCCAACAGAAAATATAGAACACTCTTCTCTCTTCTCACATCCAGAAATACACAAATATGGCAGAAAAGAGAACAGAAATGTAAAAAAAATTAAATAAAATAGTGCAAGGTACCCACAGACCATGTATTCATTGATGTACTTTAAATATAAAAGTTACAATTTCCAACAAGACTCTGTTAAAGAAAAGGATATAAAAAAGATAACACTATTACATAGTTACACCTCCTGTAAGAAATTACCAGTGTTATTGTTGGTAATGTTATTATTAAATGGCTTTTCTCATTTACATCCAATTTGTTTTTAATAAAGTACGTTATTTTGTCCAGGGCCTTACACTGTACCATAGTATTAATCCAAGCTCCAATAACTGGTGGATCAGACTTATTCCAGCTGAGAGCGATCTGTCTTTTAGCTTGCAATATAGCGGCATCCATGAATTTACATTGCTGGTTATTTATTTAAGGTTCTTTGGATACAAGTGTAGTGAAATCCTTTTTGCACCTAGAGGAATATTCAAGGACAAAATTATCTTTGTAATATTAATCACTTCCACCCAAAAACCTCCTCTGCAATAATTCTGCACTCCCAAAAACAATGCACAAATGATCCGTGAGCTATGTAAGTTATGTACGTCTGCCTCAACCAGTTATATTGCAGTAGTTTTAAACTGACATTACTTGACTGTCTCTGGGAGTTTGTACAGACTTGTCTCCATTCCTCCTCTGATACATATGCTCTCTCAATCCCACCTTCCATAATTTGAGTGTTGGGGTTGTTGATTCTGTCGACCCTGATGCAAACCAATTGTAAAAAACTGATATTAATCCTTTATTATTGCATTTCTTGGTAACTAATTCCTCCAAGGAAGACAGTACTGACAATTTTAATGATTGGTTTTGCATAGAGAGAACAAAACTCATCATGTCTTGTTTTCAACGTGAAGTCAGAAATTTCAGATGTTTTTCAGGCAAATATTTACATTTCAAATGCGACACGTGATTTTGCGATATCCTGTTAACCTGTTGGCTTATGAGTTTGAATACCCATAAATAAACAGACAACAAGGAAGATATCAAAAAAGAACCTAAAGAACAATCTGTGTTCTGTTTAATCTCCTTTAATCAAAATCTAGTTCAATTGCCAAGACAGTTTAGGGAATAGACCTCCGATGGGACCCAAAAACAAGAACTTGTAGGGTCCGCCTACAAGGTCTTGCCTTAGTTGAAGTTAACTATGATGTGGTTTAGTGCATCTGTGAATGACAAACGGAGCGGAGACGGCTCAGAAAAGCAGGAAGGGGACTACAGAGCGGGGCATTCTGGTTAACTACAACCAAAACAAGTTTGTATCTAGAGTAGTTGTACTAATAAAGATACTTAGATTTTGTATCTACCCTCCTCGACGTCTGTATAAGGTGTACATCACTGCTATAAGGTGGATGTGCTCCAGCTCAGTTCATACCGCCTCGTTCTCCATGATCTTCTGCTTCATCCTGAGCTTATTGTTGAACAATGTTTGTTTGGCACGTTTGCCAGAGACAATGGAGAAATTCTTCAAACCAAAAAAATCTAACGCCGGTCAACTTTTATTTCCATTTCGTGAGGAAGGAAATTGCTCTCAGTTTAGCGACGAGGAAGTAACCAAGTTGCTTCAAAGTGTTTGGTTCGTTTGTGGGACTGGTGAAAGCTGAAAATGTAACGGTATTGCACTTTTAGGCCTACCGGACTCTCAAGCGTGAAAACGCCGTAAAAGTCCAACTTCACGTCACAACACTTTCGGTCCAGCGTTCTAAACGTAAAGCCGGGATTAAAAGATTGAGGAACGAGTGACAAAAGCAAATGAGGTGGATTAGCAGTGCTTTCCAACTACTGACGTTGTTTTTCCAGGTCATTATTAGTGCCGTAGTACTTGAAAAAGAGCTGTTAGCATGTCGTGACAGTCATAAAATAACAGCACTGACTAAGAGGACGTAATTAAACACAGGCCTTACATGACTGGAGCAGAGTACATAGACAAATATTTGTTTGTTTGTTTTAAATTGTGGGGAAAAAAAATACCTGTTTGAAACAGATTTCCATGGATGAGTGCTGGGACCCTCCTTTCTTAGAGTTGTAGAAGAAAAGACTGTCACTAGCCTGATTTTAACACCTGGAAAGAAACAAATGTATGAGGTTGTTTTTTTTTAAGGAAGTACTCTAGCTGCAGGACCTTGAAAGTCTGAAAAAGGACATTCTTTCCTCATTAAAACAAAATCCACCCTTAAGAAACCCTGCTGCCTTAGCTGGCTAAAAGATATTGGTTTGAATGCAGATCATGGACTGCAGCGGATACTTCCCCTTTCTGTAACTTTTCTGATTTAATGTATCACCTTGAAATCCACAGGGCACCCTCCCAGGAGCCCCTTTGTCTATGAATGCTAATGGGAAATCTCAGTGTTAATAATAAATAGGTGCTGATAAAATAATACATTTCTAATGTCCCTCTCAGATCTCCTTTTCTACTCCCTCCCCCTCAACAATCTCAGATTAGTTTATCAAGGCTCAGCCGCCCTCCAAATACTTTGGGCTTAATTATTAAAAATGCTTAAAAAATTCATCCCTTTTTTTCTGGGGGGAGGGAAGTAAGGGTGGCACATAAAGTCATTATTCAGCCTGGGAAATTTGGAAAAAGTGCTGAAGGTGAATTAAATATTTAACAGCTCACAGGCGTTTCAATTATTTTTCAGATGCAGAAATGTTAAAAAACACAAGCAGGGTGAAATGAGCAATCTAAGACAGAACACTTTGCGCACCAATGTAAAAGAGCATTGTCAATTATTCAGGGCTAAATCTCTGTGCCGAGACTTCTAACATTTATCCTGAATCACATTTGGGGGAATGTGGATACCATTACTTTAAAAGTCATTTGTTGTCTTACACCCTTAAGCCATTCAATGAAATGCTGAAAAGTATATTTCTCGCTGGAAAATTCAAGACGGCGCCCTTCAGCTTTGGCGTTTCCTTTGCTTGGGCTTGTTTGAGACGGTCACACACTTAGCATCTCTCTCCTTTCCTTTCCCATCAATCTTTAAGAGCCAACAAAGCATAAAAAAGATGTTTCCGTTCCCATCTGTAATTCAAGCATTCCTCGTGGATCCCGTGCACGGTGTTTCTCAGTCACAACACAAATGCTTATGTTTACGGGCTGTCATCATGCTTTATTATTTAAAGGCAGACCAAACAGAAAGTCATCACCCCCCTCCCCCCCCCACCCCCACCCACCTAATTCATTCGACTGCCGGCTCCTTGGGCCTGTCGGCGAATCTACCACAGGGATCAATTTCAACACAGCAAACCCACTGGATCAGGTCAAATGGGACTCGTAGTCTTAAAATGCCATCACTATCTTTGGCACCAGCCCTCTGAGGAGGGGGATCTTTCAGCAGGGGGCGATGGGTGAGTCCCTTCGCACTAGGAAAAAAAAAACTTTTTTTGGAAGAGGTTGCGGATTAATAACAGTTTAAAACTCCCTTGTATAATTGAGAGGAACCAAACCAACGACGTGTGCTAAATGATGGGCCTGGAGACGTTTCAGAGTCTCAAATTAATTTAAATTGCTGTGTGACATGCCCAGAGGTTCTGGGTCAGTGTTTTTTTTTTTTTTTTCCACCCTCATTTATTCTTCTCTTCTGTCCCTGTTTCTCTTCTATATAAATAAAGAAATGAGACAAAACTTAGAGATACTAAAGATACATCTAAACAGTTGCTCCGTAAAGCCCCCCCATAAATCTCTAATAGTTAAGTTGATTTACTGAACTTAGAGTTGCTTGGAGAATGAATCCAGTGCTATGAAGGAACACTTTCAGTGTGGTGTAGCTCAAGGTCCCTTTCCAAAATGTTGCTAGGTTTTGATGGTTTTTTTTCTTTGTCCAGCATTGAAATATTGAAGTTTTCTCATTAGTTTTATAGACTTTGCCCAGGCCAATGCAACACTTCAGTTGTCAGACAGAGGGCCTCACATTTAACTATAGAAAAGTTGAAATCGTTACCGTCCCACCACTGTGCTTCACAACAGACACAAGGTGTTGTTGTTTTTTTATGATATGCAATGCCATTTTCCTAAACTTCCATATTTTGGGCTCATCTGTGAAAAATAAGTTGTTCCAGAGTTGTTACGAGGTTTCAAAGGACTACAGACCTCTCACTTGTGCATGGTGTGGGAACAATGATCCGATGTTGAATGTGAACAAAACAAAAGAGTTGATTGTAGATTTCAGGAAAAACAGCGTCAGATCAACCCCTATTTTCATCATAGGAGAAGAAGTGGAGATGGTTGAGGAATACAAATACCTCAGTGTTTATCTGGACAACAGACTGGACTGTAGAGGCAACAGTGAAGCGTCTACAAGAAGGGACAGAGCCGACTTTACTTCCTGATGAAGCTAAAATCCTTAAAGGTTTGCAGCAAGATGTTGCAGATCTTCTATAAGTCTGTTGTTGAGAGTTTCATCTCCTCTGCCATCATCTGTTGGGGCACCGTCAGAGCAAGGGACCTAAAAAGACTCAACGACCTGATAAAGAAGGCTGGGTCTGTTCTCGGGACAAATGTGGAATCTCTGGATTTGATTATGGAAAGAAGTATTTTACATAAAATCAAGAAAATCATAGAATACCCTGAACATCCTCTTCATCCTCTTTCCTGCCCACAGCCATCACCATCTACAGCAACTTCTCAGTTAAATGAGATACTCCAACAACATTTAATTTCCCTTTGGGATAAATAAAGTATTTTTTATTTTTGTTTTGTTTGATAGATAATACTAATGGAAATCAGCTTATAAACCTTCCCAGATTGATGCTAACATATTTTCAAAGATTGTCGCTGTTCTCTCGCCTTTTTGACAATGTGCTTAAATCCAACAGTGTCAGGAAGTGTTAGGATGGACCCAAATGCAGAGATGTAGATAGCAGCTGATGAAGGTGATAATTTATTAGCAATAAGTAGAACACTGGAATCCCAGAACGCAGGGAGTGGATGATAATGAGGGGTGGAGAGACAGCGAACAGAACCCAGCATGTGGAGGAAATGATGAGGAAGTAAACTGGGGACTAACGAGGAGGATGAGGACAAAGGATGATGGCGACACGGACAGGAGGCTCCAGGTAACGTATCAGAGAATGAAAAGAGGTATTTTAATTTAACAATGAAGGTATTGATCAGTCATTTTTTACTGAGAAGCAATGACTAATTTGGATAAGTTAATACCAATGAAATGAAATTCCCAAAACGTCCGTCATTTTACTGTTTGTATATAAAACCAGTTAAGTTTTTACTTAACCTTTGCAAAGATATCAGACAATCTTACTGGAAAACTAAAGTGCAGCAACAAGCCAATTATTTTACACAGCAGGAATAAAAAAAACTAATAAATTCAGGATTTTGTTTTAACCTAAAATTCCCCCCATACATGTGGGTTTTATTGGGAACAGAGATGACATACTGGAAGAAAAAGGAGGTGCATAAAGTAAATACAGAAATGAGAATGGAGCCACAGACAGAAATAATAACACAGGAAATATGTTTGAACCATTAGGAAAGCTACAGCCGTGATGAGCTGTTGGTGCTGTTACTGAGAATGTGTTATGCTATGACACACACACTCATATTCCCCACAGACCCCAGGGCATAACTCTGAGGCCCCCTCAGCTGGGTGACAACAAACCTGCCCGTCTGATTTATGAAAATGCAGATGGAGTTTTTATTACACCCCCTCACTATACACACGCACACGCATGGACACACACTCATGCATCCCTGTTTAGCTGTGAGGACAAAGGCGGTCAAACGCTGCAAGAAAAGTGTCAAGTCCAGAGCAGCAGGGAATGTAGATTAGATCATCGGCTGTGTGTGTTAGTTATGATGTCAGGACGTTAATCTGTTGCTGCTGTACGACAGAGTCTTACAGACCTAAGAAATTTCTGGGAACAACAGAAGAAACAAAGGTGTGTCTAATATGTGACTGTGTTAAAATTGAACAGTGTGATCTTTGAATATATTCTGCACATCATTATAATTAGTACAGTAAATTATTCAGTTTATTTTCCATACATTATGCAGAAGTTTTTGTGATATTTCATGGTTTCAATTTAGGTACAGAATGCTGCCAGTGATGCTCTACAACTGCTGCTATAAACTCTTTTTTTTCAGTATCCTGTGCATCTAATTTAGTTTTCCATCTTTTCAAACCTCCAGTCGGTCATGGGAGTTGGCTGCTTGTACTGAGCCTGGTTCTGCTGGAGGTTTCTTCCTGTTAAAGGGGAGTTTTTCCTCTCCACTGTCGCTACATGCATGCTCAGTATGAGGGATGTCTGTAAACTCAACGACAACACAAGCCATTGTTTCTGTCTGGTGATTCCAGAAGATTGAACGCTGCAAGTCAATGACTTGCAGCGTACAAGATTTTCTTGTAAAGTGCCTTGAGCTGGAATCTGTTGTAAATTGGCGCTATATAAATATACTGATTCTTGTTTCTTGATTCTTATGGTTGCAGGACAGTGTGGGCATCTGGATTTCTACAAAGAATATCAAAAAAAAGACAAAAGTTTCCGACGCATTTGCAAGTGAATTTTAACATTTGGAAAAACATACGTTCTACATCGAGTCCATATTATGCCCACAGCCTCGAGATTGTTCAGTTAGAGGGAAGAGAAGATGGTGAGAATGCTAAAACAATCACTATACCAATAGGTTGGTAGCTTTTGATTGAGGCAGTGGCAACATCTCTGTGGAGGATCTCAGTGTAGAACGATATCAAGAGGATTCTCTTCAACAAGTTGCGATCCCATATCTCTGCAGTCTGGGGACCACTATTTATCCTCTAAATGGCAGTGGTCCCTACCGAGTGAGAATCATCAGACCTCACCTCCATAACCAGGAAGCTAAGATATAGACTGACCAGCCCATTGTCTGTATTTTGGCTGTATTTAACAAACAGGGATCACCTTAGGTATATTCATGCCAGAGTCACCTACGCTATTACATTGGATGACCTGTGACAAATGCTGGCTACAGTGTGTGATCAAGCTGGCGAATAGTATGCAGTGTTGCCAGATAGAGTCGATGTTTTTGAGCCCAAAAATGTGTTAAAAACCGCCACATCACACAACAAGCCGCCCAATTAATATATTGTTATATTTACTGTGTGAACAGGAACACATTTCAGTTAATTTAACACTACATGTCGAAACGCTAAAATCCAACTAAATCTGCGCAGAGTTGTTCTCCATGAACAAGCCAGACCCAGCCACATGTGGGGTCTTTTTGTGTTTTTTTCAATCCTCGGCTTCAGCTCCGGACAACCTTTTCCTGGTTCTGGACCAACCAGGCGAGAGAGGGGGGGTTATCCAATGAAAGCCTTCAGTCTAGCTCCGAAGCCCCGGCTTCCTAATGCTTCGACAGGTGTCCTTATATTTCCCCACTTCGGCATCTTCCCGCTAAATTTATCCACCTGCTGCTAAAACTATCTATGTTGTAAACGGCCTGGCAGATGAGGTTGGCTAGTGATGGGTAGATGAGGCGTCATGAAGCATTTCAACACAGCAAAACTGTATTGATACTGTGTCGATACTCTGTCACTGAATATTGTTATATATTGTATTATTTCATATCTTAAGTTAAATTGAAAATATGTGATATTCTTAGATACAGTCAATAAGTAATGTGAACATGAACCATAAAGTGAAAATTTAAGTGAATGTGTTTGAAATAAGGATGCTTGTGGACTGTGGTTTTTCTTCACAAAGTGTTATTCAAAAACATTAAGTGTCCAACACTTTAGTCTGTTACGCTTTTTCGACTAAGAGTCAATTTCAATTTGGATTCAGATAGATCAAGTAGAAACTTAAAAGAACCGGATGAAAGAACAAAATGAAAACAATTCCCTTATTTTCACATGTAAGATCAAAATGGTCCCAGACTGCAGAAATCTTTCGTTTGCCTTGAGGCTCCATAGTTGACGCTGTTC